>MVAP01000014.1:142051-227682 GCA_014825765.1 Cystofilobasidium macerans | reverse complement strand
CTCTGCAGGACCACCTCGGTCCGGGCCATGCCGTCTTGGCGTACCTCGACGACGTCTACATCCTCTCGGTCGACCCTGGCGCCCTCGCTCTAGCGTCCTCGTTCCTCGATGCCAACGCCTTTGGTCTTGCCCTCAACCCGCGCAAGTCCAACGAGGTCGACCTCGCCGACGTTGCTCGCAACGGTGTCGAGGTCTTGGGCACCTGCATAGGCTCTCCTACTGCTCGCTCTCTCTTCTTGCAACGCCAAGTTGACGCACAGCTGCCTGCCCTTGCACGCCTCGCCGACCTGCCCGGACAAGAAGCCCTTCTCTTGCTTCGCCAATGCCTTCAGGCCAACCTCCGTCACCTCCAACGCTCTCTTAAGACGGACGACCTGGATGCGCCTTGGCTCAAGCTCGACGACGCTCTTCTTCACCGCGCTCTCGCCATCCGTGCTTCGCCTCGACGTCTCGCCTCCGACGCCGGCCTTTGCTCCCTTCCGGCCCGTCTAGGTGGACTTGGCCTGCTGTCGCACTCGGAGGTCGCTCCTCATGCTCGTGCCGCCATGCAGGAGACCGCAGACGTCCTGCTTAAGGCGGCCTTCGCTCATCTCGGCTTGGCCACCGACCTCGACGACGATCAGCCAGAGCTTGAGGCCATCCAGCCGACTTCGCAGCGGGTTCGGTGCCAAGCGGCCTTCCTTGCTCGACGTGAGTCCCTCCTCGCCTCCCTTCCCGTCTCGAGCAGGTCGGCTGTCATGGACTCGGCCTCCCCGCTTGCACGTCGCTGGCTGTCGGTCATTCCATTCGGCCCCAACCTCCGCCTGTCGTCATCCGAGGTCGCCGCAGGACTCCTTCTCCGCACCGTCTGCCCCGGCAAGGACGATCACTGCTCTATCTGCGGCCAGCCCAACACCTTCGGCCACGACGACGTCTGCAGTGCTCGCCCGTCTTGGCGGGTCGCCCGACACGAGCGCGTCAAGGCTCTTCTCGCCAAGCATCTGGCCTCCATCCCCGGCACGACCGTCAAGCTCGAGCCCTTCCTGCCTGGATCACACCAACGCACCGACCTCCGCATCACCGGGTCCGCCTCGTACAACGGTCCAGCCTCCGAGTTCGACGTCTCCATCCTCTCGGCCGCCACTCTCGCTGGCCGCGCTCCGCTCGATACGCCCTCCGCCGTGTCCGGTGTCCTGCCCGTCGGCGCTTCCGTTCCTGCCTCGGCCGCCTTGCCAGTCACGACCCTCGCGGCGGCGTCTTTGTTCCATCAGCTCACTCTGGCCGAGAACGACAAGCGCACCAAGTACGACGGCCGGACTGCGACTCCCTTCTTTCCTGTCGTTCTCTCTTCTGCTGGCACTTTGTCTCCTTCTACTGTTCCCCTCTTTGACCACTGGCGCTCCCTTATGCCTTCCTACCCTCTGTTCTCTCGTCTCCTTTCCATTTCGCTTTTGCGTGCCCGCTGTCGGTTTCTTGTGTTCTAGTCTCTTCTAACTGGGCGTCTTTACCTAACGGTCAAGTCGCTCGCCCGCGCAAACATCTCGCGGGGGAGAGGCCCTCGCTTCGACTCCCACTCCGGTCTCTTTCTTTTTTCTTTTTTGTTCTTTTCTCCCTCCATAGGCCTGCCACCTGCAATGTATGCCCCGTGACACCCTAACCCTAGGCACGTTGTTGCTGCCCGAGTCGCTTGTGAAGAGTAGTGGAAAGGCTTGAGGCTGTTTGATATACTGTATATATCAACGAGCGTTTGTGGTTGGCATGGTAGCTTTCGAAAGGCTTTGGTTGAGTGTGTCGGCCGCGAAGGTCGCGCGCGCTTGCTCTCGAATTTGAGGCCGACATTTGTGTCCGATTTACTTCCGACTCTGCCCGGCTCGCCGCGCCCCCGGCTGACCGGCACGGGACGTCGCCGCGAGCCGGGTAGCGATGCACGAGCTCCCTTCGACGACACACCCTCCTCCCCACCAACCACTTGACAGCTCTGAACAACTCCATGGGCAGATCAACTCCCTCTTACGAGGCCGCCGGCGCGCTCGAGGCTGTCAAGTCGAAGCCCACAGGCGAGCCAAAGCAACAGCTGCGCGTGACAGACGAGCGCACAGGCAAGGTCATCACTATTAGGTCCTAGCCGTCCCTCAACCAGTAGCTCCTGTGCATACTAAAGTGGCTGACGAGCGCTGAATCACGCTCGCGCATGGACATAGTATCACGAACAACTCGATCCCCGCGACAGCGTTCAACGAGCTCAAGCTGCCCGCCGTCGGCTCGAGCTCGCGGGCAGAGGACGAGGAGAAGCGGGGGCTGCGAGTCTTCGACCCGGGCTTCATGGTCCGGCACTTCCTTTCACCTGAGTATGGAGCCTCCGTATTGATGCTCTCCTCTCCGACAGAACACGGCGGTCGTCCAGAGCAAGATCACATTCATTGACGGCGATGCTGGCAGTGCGTAGCCCTGTCCCGCTCGCGATGGAGCCCGAACCCCGCCGCTGACGCCGTTAGGGTTCCTCTCCACAGTCCTCCGTTATCGCGGGTACCCTATCGAGCAGCTCGCTGAGAAGTCAACGTTCCTTGAGTCGGCCTACCTGCTTCTCTACGGCGACCTAGTGCGACCTTGGCCGGATGGTGGCCTACGTCCAGATGACACGGCCTGACCCTCTCCCCTCCCCCCCCCCTCCCCAGCCTGGCAAGCGCGAGAAGGCCATATTCGAGGACGAGGTCATGTCGCACTCCTTTCCTCATGCCGATCTCGAGCGCATCATGAGCGCTTTCCGTTACGACGCCCATCCACAGGCCATGATGCTCTCTGCCTTCGGTGCGCTCGGATCCTTCCACGCCGAGGCCAACCCAGCACTCCAGGGCCAGAAGCTCTACTCGAGCGGTTCCGACGCAAGTTTGCAGGCTATGGACAAGCAGATCTACCGTCTCATCGGAAAAGCGCCGACGCTTGCGGCCATGGCATATCGCGTTCGCCAGGGCCGACCATTCAACCGCCCTCCGAGTGGTCTCTCATACGCGGCGTCCTTCCTCTACCAGATCGACAAGCTCGGCGACACGGTTGGCCCCGACGGCACGCCTCAGCCGTTCTCGGTCCACCCCGTCTTTGAGCGTGCGATTGACATTCTCTTGTATGTGCTTGCCCGCCGGTCGCCACCTGAGCTGGCTTGAAGCTGACGAACGTTCTTGCTTAGCCTCTTGCACGCTGATCACGAACTCAACGCGAGCACCGCCGCTGCTCTCTCGGTCGGCAGCACGGGAGTCGATCCGTATAGCGCGGTTGCGTGCGTTGCGCCTCACCTCGAGATCTCTGAGCCTCACTGACCTTCGGTCGTTATAGCGCTGCGACGGCTGCTCTTTACGGCCCTCTCCATGGCGGGGCCAATGAAGCCGTTATCCGCATGCTCCAGTCCATTGGTAGCGTCGACAAAGTTCCAGCATTCATCGAGAAGGTGCGTACTCTCGAGTCTCATTGCACTCAAACTATGTACAGAGCGCTGGGAGCTAACTCATCGCACTCATCCACCGCTGCAGGTCAAGCGCAAGGAGGCGGTGCTCGTATGTCAGCGATACGCTGCTGCAGTTGTGTTCCAGACGCTGATCCTTATCATCCGCGCGTCACTTTAGAGTGGCTTCGGTCACCGGATCTATAAGACGGTTAGTGCTCTGCCCTGTGCGATCGTCTGAGACCAATCCTGACCACACGTTACCTTGCAGCACGACCCTCGTTCGACCATCATCCGTAAGCTTGCCGACGAGGTCTTTGCTGTCACTGGGTCCGAACCACTGCTCGACATCGCTCTCAAGCTTCAAGAGATCGCCCTGGCCGACGAGTACTTCGTTTCGCGGCATCTTCATCCGAATGTTGACTTCTACAGCGGCCTGATCTACCGAGCGATGGGCTTCCCGCTGGACTACTTCCCCGTTCTGTTCACGGTTCCTCGGGTTGTCGGCTGGCTAGCTCACTGGAGACAGAGCATGCTCGCGGCAGCGGAAGGCGGTCTCAAGATTTGGCGTCCGCGACAGGTGCGTAGCGACTAGCGACCCGCCAGATCGTCTACTTTACACAAGTCTGACCGCCGTCTTTCGTCAGCTCTACGTCGGAGCTGAGTCCCGCGACTACGTTCCGCTCGAGGCTCGACCAGATCAGACGCCGTCTGACCCAAGGGCGCATCCCTCCAAGGCGCGCTTCTTCACGAACATCCGCCCGTGTGCTGAGATCATAGTCTGACGCTTCAACCTTACAGGTCCCGCATGACGGCCCTTCCCGCCGGACACGCCTCGCGAACGCTCGGGTTGAGAGCAAGCTTTAACCTTGGCTGCTCCAGTCTTTCGACACCTGATAAGACTAACGGACATGATATCTTACGACTCTTATGCTGTTCATGCCCACAGCGCAAGAACGCTCATGATAGCAGCACCCGTCGCAAAGCACACTAGAGCAAAGACAACGCGGCCGATTGGTGCCGTCTGCCAGTAATTGTTGAGGATGAACTGCAAGACAGCACTCGAGTCAGTCTGAGGTGTTACGCAGCTGATCGGAGACCGAAGGCATACCTCCTGGGCGATCAGCTGGACGCAAGCAGAATACGCGAGAATGCCGGCACTGATGCTGTCGAGCACGCCTTCGACAATCGTTGCAGATGACGAGGACATGTTCACTGATGAGCGAGCGGCCAGACCGATGACCATGCCGAGTGGCGTCGCACTGGCGTAGACGAAGGCGCATGTAAAGGGCACCCAGCCGAGCGTCGACGGCAGGCGGAGGAAAGTCAAGCGAGCGCCAAGGCCGAGACCTTCGAAAGCTTGATGGAAAGTCTGCAGGCAGACGATCAGGGCTTCCACTCAAAGCGAAGTCAGACGGAGGAGCGATGACGCACCAGGACGACTAGAAGTTGGTTGAAGTCGTCTGTGCTAAGCGCGAGTGTCATGCCAATGATGACCGAGTGCTATGGAGCAAGGAAGAATTCGGTCAGACGGTTTAACGGTTGGAAAACGTTTGGACTGACTTACAAAGATGATGCCAGACTCGAGCACCGCAAGACCGACAATCTGTGCAGAAGCTGATGGTTTCGGACAGTCAGTGAAGCTCTTTCTCGTAAGTGAAGATAGCTCTGATATGCACCAGGCATTGCCTCGCTTGAGTCGCGCCAGCAAGCGCTACTGGCCGTGCTGCTGTTGTCGTCAGTGATCTTCTTTTGCTCCTCGGCGTCGTTGTAGTTCTCCGTGATGTCAGGACCGCAACGACCTCTGGTGCAGAGCGGGCTGTCGGCCCCAATGCCGAGGTTGGCGAGCCGCCCGGAGCCCATACGGTAGGCGAAGAGCTCGAGGACGAATGTCACGAAGAGTGAACTGGGGCATATGATGATGCAACAGGTTAACAGGAATCAAAACGGGACATGAGCTTGTGGTGGGTGACGCACGTCAGGAAGATAGCAAATGCGAAAGGGTACGTCCCCCAACCATCGGGCAGACAGCCCCCTTCGGATCGAATGCTGGGAAGAATTGCGTGTCAGCTCGTCCCCTGAAGGAGAATGGAGCGAAAGGCGCACTGGTCCGGATTCAACGCCTTGCTAGCAGCAGGTTCGAGCAAGTGAATAAAGGCTGAAGTGGAAGACGAGCCCAACCACACGTCAGCTAGCCTAGCTTTTACGAAATCCTCACTATGCCGAGCAAGCACGTGCCTGTCGAGAGTATAACTCCACTGCCGAAATATTTGCACGCTTCGAAAACGCTGCCGGGCACAAGGCGGCGAAGTGCTGGTACGCGGCGCGTAACAAGCGGAATCATTGTGCCGAGAATCGATGTAGTCAAAACCTGCGGCGAATGGCCAGCCAAGGCAATTGTCCGACTTCAGTGAGTGATCCTGAGCTGCTGGACGAGAAGGACTTACGATGAAGATGCCGCCGACCTGGTAAGGAGAGAGCGGGTCAGCCGCGATGTCTCGGCTCGAAGCTGGCTGCGGTCGACGCACCCTGAAGCCGATTCGGTCGATGTCGTTTGTCGACGAGCACGCATCTTCGACGGCCAGACCTGCGTCTTCTTGGCGGAGTATCAGACTCATGATCCTGAGCGAAGGCAGCAGGAAGTAGAGGAGCTGTTCGTCGGTGGACGGACATGGAGAATTGAGCTCCAGCGAGTTAAAGGGGAAGGCGGTCACGACCGGCTAGTCCGCGCCGGCGGCCGCGACTGTTGTGGACCCAAATGCCCCCCCCCCCCCGCCCCACGGCATTCCAGGCTCAGCCTCTTGATGTGATAGAATGGCGCATCATTTAAAAGCAAGACCTCGCAATATCTATTCCTATTCGAAGCGGATCTCCCAGTCGCTGACAATCTTGACCGGGGGATTTTTGAGCGTCAGCTCGCTCGCGCGACCTTCGCGCCGGCCGGTCGCATCCGTGCCCTTCTGCCACTCAAATTCGACCGCCTGGTCGCCAACCGACACGCGCTTTGGCTTGGCCTTGAGACCAAGGATGACAACCCGCTCGACCCGGACGTGAGCGATGCGCTCGGCCCAGCCGTTGGCCGACGAATAGGTCGTGACGGCGTTGCCGCTTGATGTCATCAGGCCGGCGATGTCGTCCGGCCGGCCGCTAGCCAGGTCGACCGAGCGTAGCACGGCCCGGCCGGCGGTGATTGAGTTGAACTCAAAGCCGCGCCAGACAAAGTCGCCCTGCTGGAAGGCGAAGGAATCTCCGTCATCCGAGTAGAGCTCTCCCTTGGCAGTACCCTCTTTGGACAAGGCGACGACGAGGGTGTAGGGGTCCTGCCACATGAGTGGCGAGGCGCGGCGGATGCGCGTCCGAATCGGTAAGATTGAGCCGCCTTGGTGCAGGACAGGGACAGTAGAGAGAGGAGCCGCGTATGGGATTGTCCGCGGCCTAGTCGAGGCAGGGTAGAGGTGGTGCGAGAAGTAGTCGTAGTAGGGCTACGAGGAGGGCGACGATCAGCACGGAAGTCGCTTCATCGGGGCGCACAGGTGGCGAGCGCACCTGGTCATCCGAGAGGTAAATTTCGGTCTCCTCGGCCTCCTCTTCAACCACGGGCTTGACCAGCAGACCTGAGCCGCCGACATAGAATTGGTCCTCGAGCCCAAAGCCCCCGGCGTCGGTCGGGTGGGCAACATATTGAGGCCTAGCGCACAGCCGGGACGTCAGCATCAAAAGCCTAGACCTCTTATGCGAGGCAAGCACGCACCGGATGACGGGCGAGCCATCAACGGCTGCCTCGCGGAAAGCGGTGTACCAGACGGGCAGGAGCGAGTAGCGCAGCCGCAGCATATCGCGGACGTAGCCCTTGAACGGCTCTTCGAGCAGGTACGGCTCGCGACGCTTCGTGTCGATGTGAGCGTGCGCGCGGAAGAATGGCATGAAGGCGCCAGCCTGGTAGAAACGGACGAGGAACTCGGGGGTCGGGTTCTGATTTTGAGATTGTTGATGTGAGCGCTTGCTTGTCAGCGAGGTCAAAGAGATATCGAGCCCTAGAGTCCAATGACTTACGCCAAAGAAGCCGCCGACATCGGCACCCGAGAATTGCATGCCGGCGATGTTGAGACTGAGAAGCATGGGGAAGCTACCGGCAAGGTGCTCCCACGTGCCAAGATTATCGCCCGTCCAGATGGCGCCGTATCGCTGCGATCCGGCGAAGAAGGACCGTGAGAGGACAAATGGTCGTTGAGGCGGATCCTCGCGAGCGATCAGAGCCTCAGAAGTGCTCCGGGCCTAGTCAGCAGCGGAAAGGACATTTGCAAGCGCGTGTCAGGGATCAAAGACCATGAGTTATGCGTGTGTTGTACGAAGGTGACACGTACAAACATCATGCCGTTGATATTGTGCCTGCAAAAAACATTGCGATGTCGTCAGCAGGGCTCTTTGGTAGCAACTTGTGGTACGAGCCGCCGGCCTTCGTACGGCCAACTTACACGTCGCGGTGCTCCCATTTTCCATCCTGGTGGAGGGCGTCGCGAGGCATGGAGATCTCGGGCCCGTTGAAGACACTCGGCTCTGTGGCGTACCAATCGGCAGTCAAGGGGAAGGCCGAATGGGGCTGTCAGGCGAGCGTGAGACGAGCCGTTTAAAAACCGGGAAACCCACCATTCATGTCGTTCCAGATGAAGAGATTGCGTGCTGAATCAGTCCAGGTCTCGAACCGGAACAGCTCGGCCCACCAACTCCAGCTACGCTCGAGGAAAAAGTCGACCCAAACGGAGCTTCCTGGCCAGCACCAGCCTTCAAAGTCAGTTCGCGAGCCGTTGACGGCCGAACCGGCTTGCTTGACAACGAGGTCTTTCTCAACGGCCGAGCTGTAAACGGGGAAAGCCGGCGACCGCTTGATGTGCGGATCAATGATGGCGACCATCTAAGCGCGCAAGTCCCAGAGTATCGCGGTGTCAGGCTGACCTGCGACTAAGGTGAAGGCGAACAATTTCAAAGCACAAACCTTGCGACCCTTGGCAGCAATCTGAGCGAGCATGCCCCTAACGTCTGGGAACTTGAGTTTGTCCCAGTCAAAGTAGCGGTGTTCCTCGGCATACTCGATGTCGAGCCAGGTGACGTCGAGCGGCCAGCCCTTGCCACCCTCCTCGCTCGCTGACTCTTCGGCCGTTACTTCGTCGAACCGCCGGTCGACGTCGAGCACGTCGGCCTGATCAAGATAGTTCCATCGACACTGGTGGTAGCCGAGGGCCCAGTGGGCAGGCAACGCCGATGGGCCCGTCAGGCTGGCGTACTGCTTGGTGAGCGCCCGTGGGCCCTCAGCGCCCCTGCCGCCCGAGAGGAGAAAGAGGTCGAGGATGCCCGACTCAGCCATCCAATGCGTGCCGACGGCGCCCTGCGCGTTCTTTTCGACATCTACCCACGTCTCGCTCGCCGTGAGGGCGAGCACGCCGACGCTTCCGGCCGGGGAGTGGGCGTGCACGAGCGGGATCGCGCCGTACATGCTCATAGGTGAGTCGGCAAGGTACTCGAAGATGTCGACGTTGTAAAGCCGGTAAGGGTCGGTAAAGTGAGCGCCAGGACCGCGAGTCGCTGGAAGCGAGAGTGGCGCAGCGTGCTCGGGCAGGCCGTAAAGGTGCGTCTGAGCGGCCGGGAAGTCGATGTCAAACGAGAGAGCCTCGGGACCTGCAAGAGGGGACGCCAAGGCAGAGTGTCAAAATGCCTCCCTTGACTGAACCATATGCTTAGACCGACCTTTCGGCTTTGAGTCGGTCCACGTCTTCCACTTCTCCTCCCATAGGTCTCGCTCCCACTCGTCCTTCGGGCCCTCGAACCAGGACCGGTCAACGGGCGTCGAGCCCGCCTCCCCTTCGAGTACCGTCTGACCCTGCTCGCTCTCGGCCGCGAGCGGCTCAGACGGCGAGGCTCCAGCCGACGGGTGCCGGCGGAAATGCTCCATATGCAGGAGGCCGCGGCCGTTAAGGACGAGCTCGGGCTCGGCCCGGTCGCCCCGGAAGAGTCGGAGAGTAAGCGGTTCGTGGACGAGCTCGAGCCGCTGTGGTCCGTCGAACGAGCTCGCAAAGGTGACATTGGTCGTGTGCTCGTCCGTATTGAGGTCGAACGACGTCCGCTGGCGGAGGGCACCGTCGACGAGCGCCCACCGGCTCGCCTCGTTGTAGCGCTTCCTGAGGCCGCCGACCTCGTCGAGCCGGACGCGGGCAATGCCGTCGCCGATGAGGTCGATCGTCAACTCAAACTTGGCCTCGCCCTCGGCAAGGAGAGTCGACCGGACAGGGAAGACGATCGACGGCGGCTCGTCCTCGCTCTCGCCGGTGTTGACGAGCGAGCCGTGCGAGGTGATGGCGTAGGGTGAGGCCCAGCCTCCCGAGGGTGCAGCCGCTTGGCGGGGCGCCAGTGAGCGCAAGCGCCGGCAGAAGGAGGCTTGCTCGCAACGCTTGAAGTCTTCCGTCTTGACGGCCGCCGCAAGCGGAAGCAGACCCGCTGCGAGGAGCGGGAGGACGAGCATGGCGGGCGTGTTGGAGGGAAGGGGAGGAGAGGAGGAGATGCGCGTCCCAGTGACGAGGGGACGGTGAGCCGCCCTGTGCTGCCGCCTTGTCCGGACCCTTCCTTGGTGCATTGTCGCCTACAAGCGGCCCGGCCCGAAGCATGTGCTCGGGTCTCCCGCGCTCCTCTTCCCGCTCCCTCCCTCCACGACTCCGACAGACACATTAAGAGACAGGCAAGATGGTACGTGGCCCTCCACATATATCAGTATCTCCCTCTCCTGAGCCTGGACCTCAATTGCCCGGCCCGACGTGCACAGCTCGACCACCTGCTCGGCCGGCCATCGGCCTCGTTCAAGCGGTCCCAGGTCGTCCTCGTTCTCGCCTTCTGGCTCGCCGTTGTCATCCGCACGCCACGAGACGGCCCGCGAGTCCTCTACCTCCGCAAGCTGAGCAGGATTCTCCGTCAGTTTCCTCCTGCCTCCGGTTCCGAATTCAGCCGTTCCCTTCCTCGTTCTCAACCTGGCTGGCCATCACGCGCTGCTGCGCGTAAGCTAGGGAGCTCGGCTCGTCGCCTCAGCTGACACCCGCGTTCATTGCTCTTCCTCATCTGTCGCAGAGCGCTTTACTCCCTGGCAGATTGTCTGCGCCACTCTTACCGCCGTCTATGCTCTCCGGCACATCGCCGACGTTGTAGGCCTTGGATGTCAGTCTATCGCCAGTCGATCACGAGCTGGCTCACTCCTTCCCGCGTCTCACCCCCACTTCCTACCAGCTGACCCAACCTCCCTCCTGGACTTCTCATCTCTCACCAATGCTCATGTCAGCCCCCGAGCCGCTCTCGCGCCTTTACTCGCGAGCCTACTACCGCGCGACTTGGGTCGCGACTGCCTTCGACGCGGGGCTTGCGACGGCCATGCCTATCCGGCCAAAGTGGATCCGCGACCTCGCCGGCTTCGTCTGTCTGATGCTCACCTCCGGTCTCGTTTCGTTCGCAAAGGCTCACTCCATCCTCGTTTCGTACCTTGTGACCATTTTCAGCTATTTGCCGGCTACTACCTTATCTATGCCAACGAAGCCGACGAGAAGGTGCGTCGCTTCCGGCCCGAGGGACTCAAGTAACACGTGTCAAGGCGAGTGGTCCTGCCTCGTTGACCTGATCTCTTATCTCTGCTCTCCATCCCTCCTCTCTAGCTTCGCAAATTTCGATCGACGGCAACGGTTGAGATGCTACGGACGACGTGGGAGAAGCCGCTTAACCCTTACGTAAGACTCATCACCCGACCCTAGTTCGTGTCTCCTGCCTTGCTCAGCATCACGGTTTGCCTCCGCTGACCTCCTAGCCATGAAATGCCCCCTGAACTTAGTCGTCCGAGTCTTCCCGTCGTTCGAACGTTACTCATCCCACGCCCTGCCACCGGACCTCGCTCTTCTCTCCCTCCGGTCCGGGTCGTGCTCTTCTTCGACGGCCCGCCCGCTGCCCTTTCCGAAGTAAACGAAATGGTCCTCGATTTCCCCGGCGGAGGCTTCATCTGCATGGGCCCCGATTGTCACGAGGAGCGTCTTCGGCTGTGGGCTCGCTGCTTCGGTCGAGGGCGGGCGTCTTCCAAGTCAGTCAGCCGGAGAGCGGTTGTCAGCGTCGATTATGGCAAGAGCCCAGAGTATCCCTACCCATGGGCGATCGAAGAGTGCTTCGACCTCTACCTCGCCATCATCCAGTCAAATGGGGCCGTCCTCGGCCTTACACCAACTGAGGGCCGCCCGCTCGAGCTCATCCTTACTGGCGACAGCGCGTTTGTCCCCTTTACCCGCTTGCCTCTTCCTCGACCGGGCGCAGGCTAACCTTTCGCCTGCAAACAATCCTCAGAGGGGCCAATATCGTCTGCACCGTCCTTTTCTCGCTACTCGAGAACCCACTCGGCAAGGGCGTTCGTCTGCCCAAGGCCATCGTCCTCGCCTATGCCGCTCTCGACTTCAACTTCACCTGTGCGTGAGGCAAAAGCCCACACTCTCCATCTGTCAGCTGCTGTGACCCTTTCTTTCTGTCTGACGACATCCTTTTCGCGTCCGCCCCTAGCCTGGATGAGCCAGGAGAACCTTCGAGTCCTGCGCGAAGAGACCGGCGTCAAGCGCCGGACGGCAAGCGGCGTCGACCTCTCCGGTCTCGAGGAAGCTAAAGATCACCTCGTTCGTCCCCCTTTGCTTCTCAGCCAGCTGGCATCAGCATGACGCATACTGAAGGCATGCCTCCTCTCAGGCCCATCGATCGCCCCTCGCTGTCGTGCACGATTTGCCGCCCCGCCGGGCACCCTCGACCGGCCGGCTGATTCGCACCAGATCGTGGTCGCAGATGTTTGGATTTGGCGCGCTCGTCTCGCCACGAACGCCATCGGCAGCGACGGACGGCGGCCCGTCAACAACCGCCGGAGGCGAAGCGACGCAGCACCGGCGGACGAGGAGTGTAACAACGCCAGGCGCCGGCGGTGTCGGCGTTCTTGACACGGTAGTGACCGGGAGCGAGTCAGATGCCTACACTCAACCTGAGATCGACGGCGAGGACGATGGTCGGTCCGAAGAGTGGAAGACTCTCCGTGAGCGTGTGCGAACGCCTCGGAACGCTCGGTCATCCTTTTCACTCGCTGCTGGGCACGCTCCTGCTGAGCTGTTCGCAGAGCAGGACCCCTTCGACCGGCCGGAATCAATTGCGGCCCAGCCACCCTCGCGTAAAGGCAGCAGCAGCGCTGAAGAGGAAGACAGCGCCGAGGGCGAGGGCGCGGAAGCCCGGGTCGGGACGCGGCTTACCATGACAAGTCGGTCGGGCTTCTTCCAGGATCGGATCATCACCCCAACAATGGTGCGCTGCTACCTGCCTTCAGCGCCGCGCCGAGCCGAGCTGATCTTTTTGGGTTCCTGCGGCCTTTTAGATGCGTGCGATGGCCATCCTCTACATCGGCCCCTCGCAAAACCCCGATCTGTCAACCGATTACTATATTTCGCCCCTGCTCGCTCCTGCTCGGCTCCTGGCTAAATTCCCGCCAGTCCTGCTCGTCTGCGGCGAGAAGGATCCGTTCGTTGATGACACAGTTGTCATGGCTGGCCGAATCCGCGAGGCTCGCGCTCAGGCCGCCGGTCGGGCTGCCGATGAGGAGGACGATGAGTGGGTCCGAATGGAAATCATGGAGGGCTGGGGACACGGCTACCTTCAGATGGTTGCCCTGATGCCCGAAATCAGAGGCGTGCTTGAAGGTGCGTCCAACTTGGTTAGCCTTATAACTTGCCCCGTCTGAAATTGCCACTACCCCGCCGTGCTTTGCAATCCACAGACATTGCGCAGTACATGGACGACGCCTTTACCGGCGCCCTCTTCCATGGGTCGACAGCGACAACAACAGGAACGACGTCTCCCTTGCATGCGAAATCACGTTCGATCGCAGCTGCCCGCCCGCGTTCGTGGCTCGGTAGATTGCTCGGTTGGCCAAGGCCAAGACCTGAGTTGGGAGCGACTGACGTCGAAGGGGGCGCGCTCGACTTAGTCGAGATGCCGACGCCTGTCACGCCTCCACCATCGGTCAACGCTTCGCCTCCATCAGGCCGGTCACGTTCGACAACTGCAAGTGATAGCTCAATTACTGCTGATCAGCAGCCGCGCGCAGATAGAGGCATGGCCGATGACGACGGCGAGATGCTTGCCTTTACGCCAAAGCGTCTCCGATCGCCGCCCCTTCGTGCTGTGCCTCGGCACGGAATTCTCAAGAAGCCGCCGCCAACTTCGATCGTTCTACCGCCGCCCTTCACGCCGCCCATTTCGCGCGATGGCAGCACACCCCCAACGACTATGGCGGCCTCTGCTGCTCAGGCGGGCCCCGCCACCCTCCACGCCCAGCCCAACGCCAAGACGCTGCCTTCGCTGCTCGCCGCCGCTCTCACCCGGTCACTTACGCCGCCATCCAGCGGCTTGGCGGGCGGGCACCGTGCGTCGTCTTCAGCGGCTGGCACGCCCCACTCGTCCTCGCACTTAGCGTCGTCAGGCTCGACTTTCGCCTCGACGCCCGTCGGCGGCGGTGGCAACAAGCAGCGGCCACCAGCCATCGATGAACGCGAGCTTATGCGCCGCCGGAGAGTCGACGCGGTCTTTGGCATGGAGCTCGGCGGTGGAACGGCGAGCGCGAGCGGGGCTGGAGGGACGGAGGACGGCTCCCAAGCCGAAGACGGGATGGCCGACCTCTTGCTATGACGGCGCCTCATGTCGACCTTGTCTGCTTGTATGACTTAGCCCATTACTAATTGCATGGGGGCATGAAATCGAAAGAAGCGTCTGCAAGGATCGCTGCCTCGACTTCAGACGAAGTTGACCGTCTGCTCACCTGAGACCTAGCGCTAGGTAACCGGAGCGAAGTCGATCTGGCGCGGCCAGTAACTGGTCGCGATCCTTCAGGTCGCAACAGATGGCGCCGCGTTATTGTGCTTCATTGAACTTTGCATTCGGAAGAGCATGAGGTCGTTACGCACATCAAGGCGGGGACGTGACGCCGACAAGACTGCGACAGAGAGCACCTGTAGCGGCCACCGCAATGGGACAGCTCGTTGGCCGGCGGGCGAGACTTGTCGCTCGTCGATCTAGGATCCAGTGTCGGTTGCTGTCAAGGATGATGAAACGACCGCCGCCGCCGGACGAAACGCGCTGGAGAGGAAGAACTGGTTGATGTGCTGTAGTGTCTTGCGACTCGGGTTCGCTCGGGGCCGGGCTGTGATTGCCCACTGTAGGCGGGTGGAGAGCGTTGCTTTGGAGGGAGTCAACGCTTCAGGAGCGTGATCGCAAGGGTGACGAGTCGCATGCGTCAGCAAAAAAAGACCTGCCGTGCTAACAGAGGGTATCCGACTCACGCTGCTCTGTGGAAGTCGTCCGCAAATGGCCGTCCTCGGCAAACAGCGCCTGGAGGAGCACGACGGCCACGCCGACTGAGCCGTCGGTCCCACCTTCGCAGGCGACGACGACAGGGCGGCCACGGTTAATCCAATAGGTTGCAAAGTCGATAGCCTTCTCGAGAAACCCCGGCGGAGGGAGGGCAGACTTTGGCGGCTTCGTCGGCAGGACGAGAAGTTTTGACAACTCGGGAGGCGGGCCAAGGCTATTGTTGGCCGCTGACGCTGGTCTCGAAGTGTTTCTGTTACCGACCAAGGGCGATAGAATGATGCATGCGTACTCGTCGAGCGTCGCTGACGTCAAAGGCAGAGTGGCAAGATGCACACTCGATGTCGGCAGAATGCGGTCGACCGCGCATGGTGATGATGACGCCACTGTGGCGGCTTTGTTGTCGGTAGCAGCGACATGACTGCCCGGCAAGTCGTCTCCAGCGGCAGACTGCTGAACAAGCCGCTCAACGTCGGCTTTGGGTAGACGCACCCAACCGGCAGGAAGCTCATGCCAAAAGGCGGCCGGCGTCAAGCCGGCGCTCCAGAGCTCGTGATCATCGCCAGCGCCCTGCTCATAACGCCACCGCTCAGTCGCCGGATTCGTCCCCTGAGCAACGTTGCCAATCATCTGACGCTCATCGTCGGTGGCGATGAAACGCGAGGCCGAGAGGCAGATGACGGGATAGAAGCCAAGCGTCGCAGCTGCAGCGAGCGTCGACAGATCGTCGGCTGGCGAGAGGTGTATTGGTCGGAGAGGGTACGCGAGATCAGGCAGAGGCAGAGACGAGGCCTGCGAGAGCGAAACCATGAGGGGTTCAGTCACTTAGCCCAGGCGGTTGCGAAGGGTAGTGGACGGACCAAGAGCTTCTCCGCCCAGCCGTCAACCCGCTGCTCAATGTCCCAGTGCTCGCTTCGACTGACGCTTCGGGTTGGAACGACAACCTCCTTCGACCACGAGAAGTCTGAACTAGTTGAGTTGGTTCCGCTAGCTGACTGCCGCTGGCGGCGCAGCGCGCACGCCCGGTTGATAGTCGCGCACCAGAGCGGGACCGTCTTGCTCAGCGCGTCTGGGAAGCGCTGCCGAACAAAAGTGTAAGGAAAGCAGGATCAATCACTGTTGTCAGTCTATCTGCGAGATGTTAGGATGACCAACTTTACCCCGCCTCGTGGCGTCGACCAGGATCAGCCTGCAATGGAGACGCCGGTCAGTCGGCTGAGCTGCTTTGCACCGCCCGGCGATGGAAACATACCCGCCAACCGACTCAATCAGTGGGAGGAGGTGCATGTTGGCGCGCCTGATGTTAAAGTCCCATTCACCCGTGTGCCCATCGGTGCTCTTGAAGTAGGCCTGCCGACCTTGGGCGAGCTCAGGCGGCACGTACCACTCGCCGCAGCGCAGATTCGGGATGATGGCCAGCTCCGGGTTGGCGGCGGCAACTGTCCGAACGTAAGCAACGTCGAGGGCGATGGATTGTAACCGATCGTACACGCTCGGCTTGTAGGGCATGCCGTCCATGACGAAGAGCGAGCGACCTACAGACAGCTGGGTACAGAGCCGTCAGGTCGGCGAGCCTGCTGCACTCGTGTCGCGGCCCCCGGCCGTTGAATGAGGTCGCGTCGAGAAAAAAGAAAGGGTCGGCGCGTCGCGTCCGCGGTCTGGCAGGGCAAGCTCACCAGCAGCCCTCGCATTGCCTTACCCTCGCCACCCGTTCCTCGAGCTCAATCCCTCTTGTCTGCAGCTCAGACAGCTCCATCAGCTCTCGAAGAGGAGCTCTTGCGTTTGCGGCCTCGCATACTGCCTACCCACTGTCGCCCAGCATGCACATCAAGACATTGACGATCCAGGGCTTCAAGTCGTACCGCGACTCGACCCCCCTCGAGCCCTTTGCGCCGGGGCTCAACGTTGTCGTCGGCCGCAATGGCTCGGGCAAGTCAAACTTCTTTTCCGCGATCCGGTTCGTCCTTTCCGATGCGTACACGTCAATGTCGCGCGAGGACCGCCAGGCGCTCCTTCACGAGGGGACGAGCACAGCGACAACGCTCTCGGCCTTCGTTGAGATCGTCTTTGCGAACGACGATGGGCGCTTCCCGACCGGCCGAGACGAGGTTGTCCTCCGTCGGACAATCGGCCTTAAGAAGGATGAGTATAGCGTCGACCGCAAGAGCTCGAGCAAGGCCGAAGTCATGAATCTGCTCGAGAGCGCTGGCTTCTCGCGGAGCAACCCCTACTACATCGTGCCCCAGGGCAGGGTGCGTCTAGCCTGGCGTCTGATATCTTTGCCAACGCGTGTTCCTGATTTCCTCTGTCGTCTTGCTGCCGCAGATCACCTTTCTGACCAACGCTAAGGACAAGGAGCGGCTCGATCTGCTCAAAGAGGTCGCAGGCACAACTCTCTATGACGAGAAGAAGGCTGAATCGCTCAAGACGCTCGAGGCTGCAGGTTCGAGGGAGCCTTCTGAGGTTGTGTTGGCGAGCGACTGTCTGACTGACGTCGACCGTTTCTACGAACAGAGATACGCCGGGCCAAGATGACCTCGACGCTCGAAAATGTCGACGGCCGGCTGCGCGACCTTGAGGAGGAGATGACCGAGTTGCGTGAGTTTCAAGAGAAAGAACGCGAACGCAAGGCTCTCGAGTACGCCATGTATGAGAGCGAACTGGAAGAAATCACCGGCACGCTCGGTGACGTGCGTTCTCTTCGCCTGGTGAAACTGCGAGGCTGATGGAGCACTAACCGCCACTTGCCTGTCGCTCATTATCCAGATGGAGGCAGAGAGGAATCAGACACTTAACTCTTCTAACCAGCGGCGAAAGGAGTTTGTCGCCCGGGAAAAGCATATAACCGTGCGTTTCGCAAGCGAGATCTCGGCTGGGCCTCGCTAACCACGCGAATGCCCATATTCCTCGCGCGCAGGAGCTCGAGACGGCCCTAACTGAGCATCGACAACAGCTGGAGCTGCTCGCAGTCTCGACGGCTTCATCGCAAGAAGAAATGCACGACCTCATTCGGTCGCTGACGGAGCTTGAGTGTCTCGTCGCCGATCTGTCATCTGCGACGGAGTCGACGACTGAGCGTCGGGTGGCACTGGAGGGCGAGGTTGAGACCATCGAGCAGCGGATCGACGCTGTGCGATCCGAGCTCGACAACGAGATCCACCCGGCCTGGCGGGAAGCCGTCGCTGAGGAGCGCACCGTCAGGCAGGAGCTTGACGGCGAGACTGCGCGCGTCGATGCGCTCTACGCTAAGCAGGCCCGACACGGCCAGTTCACAACGCGGACCGAGCGCGACGCCTTCCTGACAACACAGGTCTCCACGTTCGAGAGCCGGTCCGCCGAGGCTTCGCAGAAGGCCGAGGCGCTCGGCGCCCAAGCGAATGATTCACGCAAGCGGCTGGCTGACGTCCAGGGCGAAAGTCGCTCGTTGCGGACTGCGGTCGAGGGAACGCAGGCTGATGAGCGGGCTATCGCGGACGAACTCCGGGCGGCCAAAGAAAAGGAAAGCCGGCTCGCTGATGAGCGAAAGGATCTCTGGCGCGAGGACGCAAAGGTAGAGAGCCAGGCTCACCATGCGCGGGAGGAGCTCAAAAGTGCCGAGCGCCACTTGGCGACGATGATGGACAGGGACACTGCCTCAGGCCTCAAGGTACTCGACCGGATTGTGGAGCGGCTCGGCCTGGACGGCGTCTACGGCCCGCTCTACAAACTGTTCACCGTCTCTGAGAAGTACTCGCTTGCCGTTGAGGAAACGGCCGGGACCTCGCTCTTTCACGTTGTCGTCGACACGGATGCCACTGCCTCGCGCTTGGTAGAGGTGATGAACGCCGAGCGCCTCGGTCGGCTCACCTTCGTGCCGCTCAATCGCGTTCGGGCGATACCGCACACATACCCCCGATCGGACGAGGTCATCCCGCTGATTCGCAAGCTCCAATACGACCCTCTCCATGCGCCGGCCTTTGAGCAGGTTGGTTCTCACAAATTTGCTCTGGCATAATCAAACTTGAAACTCATCAGCGCTATGAATTGCCTTCCAGATCTTTGGCTCGACCATCGTTGCTGACGACCTGCATGTCGCGACCGCTTACCGACGATCGCACGGCCTGAACGTCATCACTCTCGAGGGTGACCGAGCAGACCGCAAGGGTTCTCTCACCGGTGGCTACCACGATCTCAGACGCTCGCGCCTTGAAGGTATCAAGACTGAGCGGACGTGGCGAATCAAGCACGAGGCCGACGCCGCACGACTCGCCGAAGTCAAACGGTCCATCAGTCGAGTCGACCAAGACCTGACGCGGACAATCGGCCAAGTCCAAGTGCTCGAGAATCGGCGAAAGCAAGCCCGCTCCCGACGTGAGAATCTCCTCGCCGAGTTGGCAGAAGCCCAAGCTGAGGGAGATCGGCTAAAGAGCGCACTTGAGCGACTCGAGAAGGAGAAGGAGGACGCAGAGGGCGAGGTGGCGACGCTGCGTGTCAAGGTCGAAGCCGTACGGGCGGAGATGATGACCGAGATGGAAAGCGCCCTCAGCGACGATGAGGAGCGCTTGCTGCAGGACCTTTCCAGCGAGGTCAAACGGCTTCACGGTCAGCTCGCCGACAAGATCAAGAATCGAACCGAGGTGCGACCCAGACATGGTCAAAAGCTATCAGACGACACAGCACTGACTTCCTTTTGTCTGCCTTTGTCATCCGATTGCAGCTCACTGAGCGCAAAGATGCCCTTGAGATCGAGCTTTTCGAGAGCCTCAATCGCAAGCGCGACGGCCTCCGCGCTCAAATAGAGTCGCTCGAACTTCCGACGAACGGCGCTTCACTGTCGACCGACGACATTGATACCCGCAAGCGCGAGATTGCTTCGCTACAAAAGGCAGTCGACGAGCTCAAGGAGCAGGTCAAGGGTGCGGACCTTGAGCTTCAGCTTCATGCCCCTGAGCTAGAGCTGACAAGACTCTTTTGCCTGCCTCAGTCAACGAGGATCGTAAAGACGAGCTTGAGACCGAGATCCAGACGACCAACGACGAGCTCGAGCGCATCAAATCCGAGCAGCAGGAGGACGGTCGCGGCATCGCCCGGTCGCAGAAGGTCGTCGAGCGCTACATTTCCAAACGGCAGACGCTATTAGAGCGCAAGGAGGAATGCACCAAGCTTATTCGCGATCTGGGTGTCCTGCCCGAGGATGCATTCGAGAAGTACAAGGATCTCGATTCCACACGGGTGTGTCCCGTATTCTCCATCAAATCTCAATTGTGTCGTTGACAACGTCTCCCTCCGCTGCATCACTACAGTTGCTCAAGAGACTTCACAAGGTCAAGACGGCGCTCGGCAAGTTCTCGCACGTCAACAAGAAGGCGCTGCAGATGTACGAGAAGTACTCGGCACAGCGCGACGACATCTATGCCCGTTTCACCGAGATGGAAAAATCGTCCGAGTCGATCCACGAACTTATCCGCAACCTTGACAAGAAGAAGGACGCGGCGATCGAGAATACTTTTGGCGAGGTCTCGAAGCACTTTGGCGAGATTTTCGAGAAGCTCGTCCCCGCTGGCCGCGGTCGACTCGTCATGAACAGGCGCGCCGACAACGCTGTGCGTTGCCTGCTTGCTTGACTGTTCGCTCGTTTTCGTTGCGCTGACCACCTCTGCCCCAATCAGGATATCGATGGCGAAGAGGACGAGGACGACGCGCGGTCAAAGATCGACAGCTACACCGGTGTCTCAATTAAGGTCCATCATCTAGCTGTTGATCACCGACTGCGCTCGCTGACAAAGGCCCGTCCATTCACCTGGCAGGTCTCATTCAACTCGAAAAGTGATGAGGGACTTCGCATCCAGCAACTTTCGGGCGGTCAAAAGGCGCTCGTCGCACTTGCGCTCGTCTTCAGCATTCAACGCTGCGACCCGGCGCCGTTCTACCTTTTCGACGAGATCGACGCCAACCTCGATGCGCAGTATCGAACTTCGGTTGCCAGTACGCATGCCGCTCGCCGTGCGCCAGTGGTTCCGCCACCTTGCTCATCTAACCCTTTCTGCTTCTGCTCCGCGTAGACATGATCGCCGAACTCTCGGACGCAGCGCAATTCATTACGACGAGTGCGCATCTTCTCCACTTTCTAGACACCGCGCGTATTCATTTTTGCTGACTTGAGCCACCCTCAGCCTTCCGCCCCGAGCTTATTGCCACCTGTGACAAGGCATATGGAGTCGTCTTCAGCAACGAGAAGGTTTCAACGCTCAAGACGATCACGAAGGACCAGGCAATGCAATTCGTTGACCACACCCTGACCGAGGGCACGTGAGAGGCCAACCTCAACGCCCGCCCGCTCCCTTCACGTCTCGAACCTTGCCGCGGCATCTCGCTTGCTCCGCCTCAATCTCCTGCATCAATTAGCTCAATATGTTCTGCATCACTCTTCGCGCCTGCCTCATTCCGGTCCCTCTTGCCGCCCCCATCCCCTTACCTGCACGACCATTTTTACGAACAACCACCTCCGCCCGCGATGTGTTACACGGCCGGTCACGAGCATGATAATGACGACCTGAAATCGCAGAGAAGGCCGGTGACTGTCAGGGAAGCAGCGCCGGAGGAGCCGAGCGTGGCTACCTTCTCGCGGAGCAACGCGTTTAATGGCGCAGCCTTGCCCGTCGAGGCTGCAAGCCGGACCAAGTGACCAGATATAAAGTCGATCTCAGTCGGTCGGCCCGCCTCGACATCAACCAGCATGCTTGACCGATTGCTGGCCGTTCTGCGGGCAACATCCATGACGGTGGCTTTCAGCGCCTCGGTGGCGAAGTCCGACGAAGGGAGGAGTGGCCGACCGTCGGCGTCAACCAAGGATCGGAGGACGACCGACGTCTCTTCGATAAGCAGGTTGAGCAGCGGGCGGAAGGCCTCCCGCGCAAGTTCGCCATTTGGCACGCGGAACAGCGCCGTCAAGGGGTTGATGGCTGCGTTGATGGCTAGCTTGAGAAGCGCCGCATCTTCAAACTGTCGCCATGGTACGATGCTTGGAGTGATAAGCGATCCAGACGCCCGCGTCAGAGTGGAGAGCAAGTTGATTGTGGATAGGAGCGACGCCGAAGCAGCGGTGTCGGCCGAACTCGCCGCCGACGGGACTGCAGCAAAGGTCCAAGCCCCGCGACCCTCAAGTTGCACGCTGAACGGGTCAAGCGTCCGGATACCAGCGCTCGTAACGCCTTGGATCAAGGTCGGCCGCTGGGATTTGTCCGGCCAGAGACCACGGATGAGCTCCTCTCGGACGCCGAGCCCGTTGTGAAGTAGAACAACCGTTGATGTAGACGACAGTCGGGGCGCGAGCTGCCGCAACGCAGGCAGGCAGGCAGGAGCCTTTAGCATAGAAAAGAGAATATTTACCGGCTGCCTATTTGATCGATCGTCTCCTCGTTCGGCTTCTAGCCGAACTGGTTGTAGATTGGAGGTCTCCCTAGAGCCTGCAGATGCTTCGGCCACCGAGAGGAGTGAGCCGTTCCGCCGAAAGGCACTAATTGCAGCCTGCGACCTCAGGATGAGCTTTATGGGTGTGGCAGGCGCATGTGAGCCGATTTGATGGGCCAAAATTGTGCCGACGGCGCCGATGCCTCTGCCAAAGGGCAAGCGAGGGTCGAGGAGGAGTCAATGAGCTGGGTCTGACAACCAGGGGTAAGCGGGGCACTCACATCGCATGCACTTGCGCCATTAGTGCGGTGTCACACGGCACGAGGGCACTGAGTGCGCTTGGTTAGGCGATCAGAGACCTCTCTTCAAGCCATGAGCCGTCTGCAACTAATATAGACCGGCCAGATTAGATGTACCTGCGGCCTTGACGTCGGCGGACGGAAGAGCTGAGGCGGAAAAGGGGGCAGCTGCTGCCATCCGTCTCTAAGCACCCAACCTCCATCTTCTTTTCTCTCGTAGTATCCTAACTCAACTGGATAGCATCAGCAGCACGCACTGGTAGATCTGCCAATACCAAACGGAACGCCAGTCGACGAGATGGTCGACAGGCAGTGGTCGGTACTGGCTTCCGAAGCCGGCTCGGAAGAGGCGGTCGGCGAGCTCGCCGACCGCTTAGAGATCGTTGAGCTGGACTCTAAGCCCGCAGCGTCTGCGTCGGTTGAGCCGGTCGCGAGCGGCAAGGCTTACAACCTTCCGGAAGAGCTGTCAGTCGTTATAAGCTTGTGCTCCTCCCCGCTCATCGTGGTATCAATTGGCTCAGGATCAACGAGCGCTGACGCTCTCGTCGTCTCTGTCGGTCTGCTCAAACTTGGCTCAGCTGGCGCAAGATCTTCATTCACGCCTCGCCCGGACGTGTGTTTGACACTGCCGTCACCAACAACGTCAGTAGGTGCGGTGCTTCGATGGCGATGGCCAAGCTGACAGTCTCTCATCGGCCCGTCACGTCGCGCGCGCTGCAGATCGAAGAGCAGGTTCGTCTTACGCCCGCCTCAGTGGCCGAATTCCGTGCTGACGCCAAAGTGAAACGCAGGAGGGTTCGCTCTGTGGCCTCGGATTCTGGCGCATCTCTTACGTCTCGCAATGGACACGCTTCCAGCTGTGCTTGGTGTCGCGTCACTTCAACGTCCGTCGATTGGCGCTCACCTCTGAAGACCAAGACTGACTCCCTGGCCCGTTTGATATCAACAGGCGATCTGCACGCCTCTACTTTACCGCGACCTGCGCTTGACCACCGAAAAAGCAATAATCAGTTTCGCCCGGACGCTTGCCGTGCCCCCGCTGCCGCTCGCTCTGCGTGAAACAGGCGGCCGCATCATCTATCGGCCTGACCTGAGAGTCTATCCGATTAGGATAGACGTCGATCTTACACCTTACCTGAACATCAAAGACGACGAGGGTAACCTCATCATGGAGCTCGACGAGGACGGCGAAGAACGCCAGGTCGACTACTCGGCCGACGACATGCTAAATCACCCGATCCGGGTCCTCGCCCATCTTATCCTCCACCTGCCAAACCTCAGGTACGGCGCAAACCATCCGCTAGGCTCTCGTACAAATGAGCCTAAGGCTGACACCCTTCTATAACCTAGCCTTGCGCTGTGGGACAGCACTGAGAATCTCGCTACCCTGCCTCCCATCCTGCTTACAGCTCTGGCTCGCTCGCGGTGCGCGCCCCGGATCAAAGACCTCGATTGGTTTCCGCTGTCCCGGTGGAATATCATCCCTTTTTTCGAGCTCGTGGCAGCAGCTAAGGCCCTCCAGCACCTCGAAATCGGCGAAGCGTGCGTAAGCTTGTCTCGTCTCGAGCCATCCTCGTAGCCTGTCTTGACGTCTTTTGCGTCCTGGCTGGCTCCCTCTTGTAGCCAAGACGACTTCTGGATCTCAAAGCACCCGCAGGTCGAGTTGCCGGAGTTGCACACACTCGCTATTTCGGGCGACGGCGCCTCGACCTGTTCCGTCTTCGCCAAAGCCAGTCTCCCAGCGCTCACTCGCCTAACGCATTGGTCCAATTTTGACCCGCTGGCCCTCTCGACACTCGAGTTACTCTGCCAGGCGCATGGCCGGAAGCTTCATACCCTTGCGCTATGGTCGCCGGGCGGACGCTTGGCCGTCACCCGCGAGGCGTTCGATCTGGTCGTCTCGCACGTCCTTAGCCTCTGCCCGAACCTCAAGTGCGCCGCTCCCAATTCAGGCAGCAGAGTCATCTTGAACGCTGACCCAATTTGTTCGCGCGCGCACAGGTTCCTTGAGCTCGATATCTTCGCCCCGCATCCCATGCCATCTGACCTCGCTCCGCATCCGACCATCACCAACATCTCCCTTGGCCTCGAACTTCACCCGGCAAAGGAACGTGACGATCCAGACCACCCGTTCCTCGACTCTTCGCCGATGAGTGAGCTCGTCCTGTCGGTCTCACGCAAGGCCTTTCCACGCCTCGAGAGCGTCCATCTGCTCTCCCTCGATATGACGGCCATGTTCTCCGGCGCTCGAGCCGTTTGGGGCGACCTCCCGCGTTGGTGCCGGCACGCGCAAAAGGAGCGCTTCGTCCTCCGCGACGGTTGGGGCGACGCCATCAAGGAGGAGGACTGGCGCTTCCTGGAGGGTGGCGGTGCCTCTCCGACCCGCCCGACACGTCGTACAGCGTCCTTTTCCTAGCACAGATTACTAATGTCGCAATACATGATGATCAACGCTTGACTATCTAGCGTCTAGTGCTCGCTTGTCGAGACTCGCTTCAAATGCTGTTGCGGCGGATGCGGACGCTGTCCTTTGGCCGGCCGCCCTTGCTCGAGGCCTGGTCGAGAAGACCAGTTGGGAGCCGGCCTTCGGCCCGCCACTCAGCCAGCTGCTGCTTGGCCGCGACTCGGCCGACGGCGAGCACCTCGTCAAAGCGCGAGAAACCGCCGAGCGTGTCGAAGTGCTGCACCGGCATCTCTTGATAGAGGACGCCCGGCGTTGCTTTGGCCTCTGCCAGCGACTTGACGCTCGAGACGCTGAAACGAAGGGATGACAGGGATCAGCATCGTTCCCAAACGGTTTTCATGACCAAAAGCGCCTCGACTGACTAAGTGAGCCGGCCGGTGACCTCAGTTAGTGTCGGGATGTGACGCGCCGACGACCAAGGGTTGTAGCGGTTGATGAGTACATAGAAGCCGCTGACGGTGTCGCCATAATTGCGGGGAGACTGATCGTCGAGGCCGCCAACGTCAATCGCGAAGATGCGACTCGCGCCGCGCTGCGTCATGGTCGAGACCTACAAGGAGGGCAGGGTCAACACTGAAGTTGAGAGACGGGAAGATGCGGGGTGAGTCTCACAGGCAAGTTGTCGACTGAGACGGGAAAGGGAGGAGTGTGCGTAGGTCAGTGGATTATGCAAGAATCACATCGGCCATAGGAGGCAACGAACTGTAGCCTCCGTCAACGAGCACTAAGGTCGGAGCGAAGTGACGCAAGCAGTCAGCACGATGCGCGGAAGCTCTCTATTAATTTTGATGCGAGCCGGGCTCACTGCTACCGTTCTCCGAAAGGGGCGGGAGTAGGCCGGCAAGTGTCATGCTCGCTCGAACCGCGCGCCAGGCATAGCCGGTCGTGTGGATCTGCATACGCGAGTAGTTGAGGTCGGTCGAGTTGCAAAAGAAGGGGATCCAGAGGTCTTCGAGGTGAACGTCGTTAAACGCCTTAAAGATGCCGCGATTGAATTCGTGGCCGGTCGTATAGGCGATCGTTGGGAACGTGACATCGCTCAGGATGCGCCACATGCTGCCCATCCGGCCGGAAAATTGTTTTGTCAAACCGTGGGCGGCGAGCAAATTTGAGTCTTTTGCGTACAGACCGCCCTTGGACGCGCAACGAAGGCAACGTTAGCTGTTGGGATTGTGCGCTACGATACCCAAAAATCGACGTACAACGAAACTGCCGATGCTCGTGCCGCCGATCATGTCGACCGGCACGCCTTCGTCCTCCAGAGCCTCGAGGAAGCCGAGATGAGCGATGCCGCGGCCACCGCCACCGCCGAGAACAACGCCAATACTCGCGCCGCAGAGTCGGCGGGCGAGTCGGGCAAAGTCGTTCATGTGTGGCGAGGTCCGCACGCGGCCAATCGGGCGATGGCGCCGTAGCCGCTTGATCTGCGTCTGAACCTGATCGCGGATGCGCTTGACGGCGGCGACAGCCTTCGGATCGCTTGGCAGAGCCGTGGCCTTCGTGGGGAGAACAAGACCGGGGAGCTCAACGTGATGATGCTGCGAGATCCATGGCCGTTCTTTGAGCCATGGCCGCGTCGAGCCGGAGGCGACGGAGCGATCCGGGTGAAGGAGAACGAGGTCCTTACGAGCTGTCAAGTCATGCTTGGCGAGCAAGACCTTCTCGTACTCGCCGATGCTTGGGTCGTCGCCCATGCCGAGCACCATAATGTGGTCGGCCTGGCGAAGGCAAGTCAGCGTCCATTGGCTCGTGACAGCTGCGTCGGCGACGTAAAGGACAATTTTGTAACGCTGCTCGAGCTCGGCCAGCTGAGGAACGGCGCAAAAAAATCAGTCAAGGAATGACATGGCCGGAGATAGACGTCCAGACGCACCCAACCGGCAACCTTAAGCTTGCCCATCGTCGAGAACGTATGGCGGCCGAGGTGGCGGGTGACGGTTGCCTGGTCAAGGTAAGCAGTTGAGGCGCCGATGTCTTCAAGCGCGGTGCGAAGCCGCTTCGCAAACGCGGCGACGGGCACGTTGCGGCTGCTAGGTAGGATGGCGACCGTCTTGAGATTGAGGTTGGATGGTACGAGCTCGAGCGCACCAGGCGTGGCGGTTGGAGGCCGGTGGCTGCTGACGCCGACCTCCTTCGTGACGCGCGAAGCGATGAGCTGCAGTAGCTTGATCGTTGTCGCCGGGTGTCTACAAGCAAGTAAGCGGGTTGCGTCAGCCGGGCAGCGGTGGAATGAGATGAGATGGGCTTTGCGCGCACCGAATGGAGATGGCGTTGAACAAAGTGAGTGGCATGCGCGCAAGCTCAGTATCCCGTACGGCATGAACCGTGCTGCTCCGGGTCCGTTTCGTGATGGCGTCGAGCTCGCTGGGGAGCGCCACGTGAGTTGATCAGCGACACGGCGCAACGGCAGCTCGAAAGCTTGGGTAGAAGGCGACACTTACCCAACGCTTTCGCCCTGGCCATGCTCGGCGACCGTCTCGACCTTTGAATCGCCCTCGGCATCCTGTAGCGCGCGCAGACGGCCATTGACGACGATGTAGATCGAGTCCGACGCGTCACCCTGCCATCCACAATTTCGTCAGTCTTAGCCTTGGTCTCGTGCCAGACGCCTCGCGTACCTGGCGGTAGAGCACTTGACCAGCATCGAGCTGCATCCACTCAAGCGATGCATCGATGTGCAGAACTGCCAGATGAGTCTTCCAGATCAGCTGACTGCTGCGCAATATCATGGCCACGACAAACGCACCAAGTGGCGAGAGGAGAGAGATGAGCCGCTTAGCAAGCGTAAGCAGCACGATAGGCCGCTTCTCGAGCAACCGTTCAAGAGCCTCCGCCGGGAGGAAACCGACGTAGACGTCGGTCTTGGCCTTGAGATCGACGTAGGAGGGCGCGTTGCTGAGCGCCGAAAGGTAACCGGCGACCCCGCCAGGCTTGACTGTATAGAGATGCGTTGATCGAGGTTCGGTCACTGGAGCCGCCGAAGGCGGGTGGCTGTCGCGCGGCATCGGCGTCCGGAGCGGAGTCGGGAGGCCGTTGCGGACCGCTGGGGTTGATGCTGCCTTGCGCTTTTTGGCCGCGGCCTTGACAGCCTCTTTGGGCGGCGGGAGCGAGACTTCGAGCGCTCCATCAATGACAAAGAAGAGGCCTGACAGAGGAACGATCAACGCGGGTCAGAATCTGAAGCAGCAAGCAGGTGAGAATGGCGTATCAGACTGACCAGCGTTCTTTTCGCCCTCCTTTACGAGCTGGCCACCCTTTGGGAAGAAGAGAATCTCGACTTCGTTCTCGAGCTCCTCCATTGCCTCGCCCGTTCCGCTGCCGGCAGCCCAACCACTGCCGCTGCCGCCGGTCGTGCTGCCTTCATCGCCGAGCCGCTCAAGCATACTCAGTCCCGCGCCGAAGCTCGCATAGGACGAGGCTGACTGCGAGAAGGGAGTGTATGACGACGGCGAGTGAAGCATCGTTGAGCCGTTGATCGAGGTAGCGTAGGTCGAGGCCGAGGCCGAATTGGGTAAAAAGGGTGGTGGCTGGATTAGGCCGATGCTTTTCGCGAGGCTCTCCATCACGGCATCACGCAGGTTGAAGTCTGGCAGCGCGTGCTCCATCGAGGTTGCCAGCGGCTGCTGGGTAGTGACGGTGCTCCGGCGGGGCTGATCCCACGCGAGGGGGCGAGGAGTGACGGCCGCGAATGACTGCGGCCGATAAGCTGTCTCGCCGCTGTCGGTCATGCTGAGCAGGTCGCCCGCTTGGACGTGCTTGCGCGTGTTGCCACGCCGGAAGCCAGGCGCCATCGCCGTCGGCGTCCGGCTGATGTTCTGTGGAGACGGCGGCGCGAGCGGTCGGAGTGGGCGCGAAACCGAGGGGGCAACTGCGGGTGTCGGAGGGTGAGATGACGGCGTTGGCAGCGGCGCCGTGTTGAAGATTGGGCTCGTGTTGATCGAGTCGACAGCAAGATTCAGACTGTTGATGTTGCCGGACGAGGTGGCTTGACCAAACGAACCGCTGCTACGTCGGTCGCGGGCGCCAGGAATGCTCGTGAAGTAGCTTGCTCGGCCCTTACTCTCCTCAGGGACAATTTCCTCAACAACCTCGCCATCAAGATCGCCCCCTCGCGACGACTTCTTCTCCTGGCGAAACTTCTCGCGGAGGGCCTGCATGCCTCCGCCGTCGTAAAATTGGGCCGGCAAAGGGTGCGAGACAAGCGAGTTGAGGCTTGATTCGGCGCGGAGCACTGCGGCAAGGGAAAGCCATGAGCGGTGAAGATCATCCGTGCCGGCCGCTTGAGTCAGAGGAACGCACCCTCCGAGGTCAGACCGAGGTAAGTGTGCGCGGTCGCAAAGGTGACGCGAGAAAAGCGGGTCAGAATGACTGCAAGAAGCTGACGTTTGTCAGCTGATCGGCATGAAATGCATGAAGAGGCTCAGCACGCGAGCGCACCCTGAACGATGTGGGCAGACGCCTTTGGAAACTTCTTCGTCAGCCGGCGGAAAGCGTCGGCCGGGATGACGGCAAGGGTCGAGTCAACCGTCGCCCGAGCAACGGTTCCTCGCTCAGCATCGTGACCCTCGCCGCCAGAGAAACGAGCGCCTGACCCAACTCCATGAGGCTCGCCGAGCGGCGTGCCGCCTCGTGTCGACTGCCGAGAAGACGCTGGTCGACTGCCCGTACCCATTCGAGGTGATTCGAGCGGAGTACGAGCTGAACTACCTGGTCGGGATGCAGACGAGCGGGCAGAGGACATACGGTCGCCAGTGCCGGCCGGATAAGGCGACCCACTGCCGAGCACGGGCGTCGGCAGCCCGTCATCCGGGACCGGAGGTAGCCCGGACGGGCGCGAGGGAGAGTTGATGGCATCCCGAAACGACTGGAGACCGTCTCGCTCTTCCGCCGCATCCTCTTCTCGCTCCAGGCCGGAGCGGTAGGCCTCCGCATCTGTCTCCTCAGCCGCCGGCCGATCCCACTCCAGGCGGACGTCCTCGGTGAAGAGGCTCAGGATTGTGAAAAGCGATGAGAGCGTTCCGCCAGAAGAGACTTCATTCAGGAGGTCGAAGCCGTTGAGCGGAGCCTCGTCGTCATCATCCGAGTCGCTGTCATCCGGCGGCGGTGCGCCTAGCGGGCGCGGGGTGCGGAGTTTCGGCGCATGGGCGTGCGGCGCATGCAGTCCGGGTGGAGAAGGCGCAAAGACTTGGACATGGCTGTAAGGGCGAGTGCAGACGAAGCAGGTCAGCGCAAGCCTAGCGTATGACCGGCTCAAAGCGCCGTGACGCACCCGTCGACGACGCAGTAGAACGACTTGTCTTCCGGGTCAAGGCTGAGTGAGTCGCCGGCGACGAGTCGCCGCGTCTGGAGGTGCCGGCTGAGCTCGTGGAAGCTGATGATTGGGAGCGGGAAGGGGTTAATTCAGACGATACAGACGACGGCCGACCGGCAGCGACGTGCCGACGCGCGGGCGGCACGAGGCGAGGGTTGGCACTGACACCGGCTTCTCCAGGAATCCAAAGACGCGAATGGCCGAGAGGAACTCGTCGAGATAGTTGTGCATGGGACCCTTCTCTTGCGAGTAGGTTGACGAGAGCACGTCTGGGTGCAGCGGCTTGGTGTCAGGCTCCTTGAGCCTGCGGGTGCACGGAGCACAAGCGCGTGTCAGCTCGATGCGCGTGCCCGAGGCTTGAGCACTCCAGCCACCCGCCGATACGCACGGGGTTTCCTTTAGTTCTTCATACTTATTGAGATACTTGTACCTAATCAGGAGGAAAATGCCGAGTGGGACGAGGCAGAGCAAGAAGAAAACGACCGGGAAGTTGAGCTGCAAGACGGGCGGGCGGGCGGGCCGGATGAGGCGCGCGTCAGCGGAAGAGCTTCACCAGCTCACTGCGACTGCGACATCTCCGGCAAAGATACGAAGCTTGAAGCGTAGGAGAGGACCGCACCTGGAATGTCCAGCTCCAGCTGAGCACGTTGACAAAGACGAGCGGGATCGTGAGCGTGCAGAAGGCGACGAGCTGCCGGCACTTGTTGAGGAGGTAGAACGCGGCCCGGACGATAGCCGCGAGAAGCGACAAGAGCGGGTTGCTCTGGCTGCCGGCGATGGTAACTGCAGCCTTCTGCGGCGCCACTGATTCGACGAAGTCCATCCGAGAGGATCGCGTGAGCTAGGTGGCTGGGTGGGGCAGAGGGGCAGCTGGTCGGGAGGACGAGGGAGGAGGCCGTTCGCTCTCCTCGCTCCCGCTGCTGCTACCGCCGTCGCGCGAACAAACTCAAGCTCGAGCCCCTTTTCTGTCGCCTTCGGCTGGCCTTCGACCTTTCGCTCGTCTCATCCGGAGTTCTCCAGCACCCACCTTCAACTGAGCCGATTTCCAGAGTCTTGTCAAACATAGCCGACACACTCAACACTCTCCTGCTTGATCACACTGCATCTTCAAATTGAAGGGTGACCAAGGAGCTTGCCCTTCATGCTCTCTGATCGCTCCACGCACGGAGCTTGGCCCCCGAGCTCGGCCCCTCATGATGGGCCGCTTACTTTGACTCAACATGGAGACGAGCCACCATTCTCAACAAAGGAAGGAGAGGATACGCGTGCTCTACAAGACTATGTGCGTCGCAATACACCGTCTTAGTGTCCGGCTTCAGAGGATTCGTGATGGGCTGACCGTCGCTGATTCACCCCTCTCACGCGGCTCGGCCAACTGCAGCAACTCGGGGACCTTCTTGGCAAAGGCGCTTCAGGATCGGTCTACCGTGAGGCTTGACCCATGCGTTCATATCTCGATACCACTGACTGAGCTATTCCTCTTAAGGCGCACTCAACTTCGCGACCGGCGAGACGGTTGCGATCAAGCAGATCGAGCTCGCGACCATCCCTAAAGCCGAGCTTGGCGAGATTATGGTCCTTCCACCCTTCCCTACTCCTCAAGCACCAAAGCGTTGGCTGATCTCCCCTCCTTCACCTTCCTGTTATAGTCCGAGATTAACCTGCTCAAAAACCTCAATGTGCGTCCTGCCTCACCTTGCTTTCCCTCGGCGATTCGAGCCGCAGCCCCTGAGTTGCCAACAAACGTCTGCCGAACCTGACCCGCCGAGCCGTTGAATACTCGGTCCAGCACCCGAATATCGTCAAGTACAAGGGCTACGTCAAATCCGATGACTTTCTTTCCATCGTGCTTGAGTGAGTCGCTTCTTCTTTGGGATCTAAAGACGGGTGCTGCGCGCCGACTGACCACCACGTCCGGCCCTTCTCTTTAACGTGGCCACCAGGTATTGCGAGAACGGATCGCTTCACTCAATCTGCAAACGATTTGGCAAGTTTCCCGAGCATCTCGTCGGCCAGTTCATTTATCAGGTCGAGACTATGTTGCTCCTCTGGCTCGGTCTGATCAGGCCGCCTGTTGACAATTTGCTTTACTGGCGCCCTTTGTACAGACCCTGCAGGGCCTAAATTATCTGCACGAGCAGGGCGTCATCCATCGCGACATCAAGGGTGCCAACATTTTGACCATCAAAGATGGCCGTGTCAAGCTCGCCGACTTTGGCGTCGCAACAATTAACATCAACCTTACCGCCAGCGAGAGTAATGACCGCGATTTTAGTGTCGTTGGCAGCCCGTACTGGAGTGAAGCCGTCGGTTGCATGCCTCGAAGATTAAAGGCTGACAACGACCCTGCTTTCCCACTCGCAGTGGCCCCGGAAGTCATCGAGCAAGCCGGCGCGTCGACAGCGTCCGACGTTTGGTGAGTGTTATTAGCTTGCTCCGCCATTGGAGCTTGTTGACTGACTAGCCCTGTAGGAGTGTGGGCTGCGTCGTCATCGAGCTCGTATCTGGTAGGCCGCCGTACTACGCGCTCGAGCCAATGCAGGCACTCTTCCGCATCGTGCAGGACGACACGCCTCCGATCCCGCCTGGCCTGTCAGAGGTACGCCATTACCGATTCGCCTTGGCTGACTAACTTGACAAGCGATTTTCTGAATCGGTGGCCCTGTTTTGCAGACCGTACAGGACTTCTTGTTGGCCACCTTCCAGAAGGATCCGGGTCTACGAGTCAGCGCCCACCGACTAATGAAGCATCCGTGGATGCTCGCAGCGCGTAAGCAGCTGGACAGCCGTCGTCTCGACTATGAGGAAGGCGTCGAGCGCGTTCAGAGGTTCAATAAGGAGCTCGAGAAGACGGCTTGTGCGTGCAAATTCTCGACCAACGAGAACTATGCTGGTCTTTGCCGCTGACCACGTCCTTTATATCAGATGCTCCGCATACGCGACAGTTAAAGAAAGAAGACCTGACTCGGACAAGGTTCGCCACGGCTAAAGGGACGTTTCCTTCGCTCTATCCTTCCGGTCCCCCCGTGGCACCTTCAACGATGTCCCTCCACAGTTCGACACCTTTTGACAGGGGACCATCCTACGCTCAATCACCGGTCGCGACCCCGACCTTGCCGGCGCTGCCGCTGGCGGCACTGTCGACACGGCCCTCGCTCGAAGATTCGGCTCCACAGAGCGATAACTGGGACAGCGACTTTGAGGAGAGTGTCTCGCTATCAAAGCTGATGCGTTCGTTGTGTCTTCCTAGCGTGCTGAAAGCTTGAGAGCTGAGACAACCGTCACCATTCCCGTAGCCAGAAAGCCATTGTCGACAGCCGTTATCGGCGAAGACCCCCCATCGCAGGATTGGAACATGAAGACGATTATGCCTGGCCGTTCGACACCTTCGCCGCTGGCAGCGCCGCTATCAGCGATCTGGTCGAGAGAAAGTCAGCACGGTGACAAATCTTCCGCGACAGAAGGACTTGCCAATGTAAGACTTCGATCACCATCCAGGCCACCTGCAAAGCTGTGTGCACGCTGAACGACCTCACTCCTTCAGAGCATTATCCACCACCAAAACAACATTCGCGATCACGGATCTCCTCCTGCATCTTCTTCAACTATCTTGACGACTGGTCGAACGACTGATGCGGCGAACAAACAGTCATCGCACATCAACGCTCATGCTCCGCTTCCTTCGCCGCCGATCTCGGCGCCTCGCTTCGCTTCCTTGCGACTTGCGTCCAGCTCGTCTTTGAGCATGCTTAACGACCCGTGCTCATCAAATGGAGGCCTTCGACGGGCGAGCGAGCGCCTTTCTCGGACCGAGGGAGCTGCCGCGCTTGACTTCCGCCAGTACGTTGAGGGAGCCGAGGACTACGACGATATCTTTGTCGACGACAAGCCATCGTCTGACGTTGACAGCATCAGCAGCCTTAAGCTCGAGACCCGCCTGTCGAATACGTCGTGGCTCGGCGAAGACTTTGACGAGGTGGACCCGTTCGCTGCGATTGACGAGGTGTTCGACCGAGAAGAACTCGACGCTACAACCGCACTCGAGCGCGACAAGCATGCCCGCCTCAGGGTTATGGTTGCCGAGCTCGTTGAAGAACTACATCCAAACGCCTCAGACGTCCTCCTAAGCGACGTGTGCGAGCAGCTGGTGCGTCTTGGACGCGATTGCACACTCCCCGCTTGGCGGCTGACCCTGTTGTCTACTCCCCTTTGACGCCACTATCTGATCAGCACAACGTCTTTTTGGATGTACCCAATCTACAAGCATATTTCATCGCTCAGCACGGAATGCTTGCGATACTTGAGGTTCTTGAGGCCAAGCCATCACGAGAGGTCGTCTTGCGACTTTTGCGCATCATCAATCTGGTGCGGCCAAATGCGTGACATCTTTGCATGAGGTATCTCTTTCAAACTAATAACTGTGATCCGCTGCAGATCGTTATCTCTGATCTCAACCTGCTCGAGTCATTTTGCTTTATTGGAGGTATCCCGATTATCGTCTCTTTGTGAGCGCGGCCTGCTGATGTACTCCATATTGCCGCTGACCTCGAGGGACTTTGCACTGTCAGCACTCTCAAGCAGTACTTGCCCGACTGCAGGCTCGAGGCCGCCATCTTTATGTCGGCTCTTTGCAACGCGTCGTCTAGGACGTTGCAGATGTTTATCAGCTGCCGAGGCTTGCGTGTCCTAGTTGAGTTGCTGGACGAAGACTGTGTGTTGCGCCCGTGCTTCTAATCTCAATCAGGACTGACCCTTCCCACTCTGCCTACACAGACAACTGCGACAAGGGACTGGTCATCGCCGCGCTCGGTGGCATCGGAAGCGTCCTTCAGTTGAATAGCGCAACGCCACGAGCTGACTTCTGCCGCGTCCTCATTCGCGAGGGTCTTGGAGACCCACTGTCGGCTGCCGTGCTCAACATCATGCGCGACCGAGACGAAGGCGCGGAGGAGGCAAAGGCGCAGGTTCTTGCTGTCCTGCTGCTCTTTTGCCAGGTTTCGCAGTCGGACAAGCGCATTCAGGCGGCGCTCGGCAAAAGGCGCATCATGAAGCGTCCGTGAAAATTGAGGCTTTGATGTCATCGATGCTGCTCACTTCATTTCATTCCTTTCGACAGGTCTCGTGTCGGCCTGCCACGGCTTGCGGCCAACTCACCTCGTTGTCCTTCTACGCTCACTTAAGCACCTTTCTACCAGCCCGGCCAGCCTTAGTATTCTTCAGGATGTGAACGCGATTGAGGTCCTCGCCGACCTCCTGGGCGAGCACCAAACGAGCGTACATGGTACAGAAGTTTGCAATCACGTGCGTCGCTTTGTTTTCGTCATCCGTACCTAAAGCCCTGATTCTTGTCCCGAACTACCTCTGTGCCCAGGTCCTGCAAACGCTCTTCAATCTTTGTCGCCTGAATAAGGGACGACAAGAGGAGACGGCGCAGAGCGGCATTATCCCCCACCTGCGAAAGCTTGTAAATTCGCGGTCACCCTTGCGACAATTCGCACTGCCGTACGCATTTTGCTTGCAAAAAGTCTCGCGCTCAGCCTCAGCTGACCGTTACGCTCATCCAGGATCCTATTCGACTTTGCGAGCGCCAGTAAGGGCTCCCGAGCGATCCTCTGGAAGACCGATGGCCTTCGACGTTCGTTAATTCTGCTGGTCTGAGGCTGGACGATGAGCTGACCAGGTGCTGAGCCCTGCTGCCAGTATATCTCGACCTGACGAGCGACCCTTATTGGCAAGGCTCCGCCCTCGACTCGGTGCTCGTCTGGTGTGTTTCGTCATCGCTGTCAGCATTGGCCACAACCCGCTAATTGAGCCCCATCGACACACAATGACAGGATGCAGGAGGAGCTGCGGCGCGTGGAAGACGTCCTCGTCGAGGCCTGGGCGACCGAGCGACTCGTCTCATGCTTCGTCGAAGCGAAGACGGCCTCGTTCGACACGATCATCGAGCGCTACCTCCGCCTTTTTCGCCTCTCTCCGACCGTCGCGAGCAAGGTCACGGCGTCTTCGTTCGTCCGCCGACTCGTTGAGCGTCTGGGTCGGACGACTCGGCCCGTAGTTCGCCTGAGTCTCCTCAAGATCGCGCGCGTCGTCATCGAAGACCAGCCCAGCAAGGCGAGCCTTCTTCGGCGTTGCGGTGTGCTCGAGGTCGTAGACCGACTTGCGCGGCAGGACGAGGCGGTGCTTGTGCGCGAACTTGCGAAAGAGCTGGCAAAGGATCTCATCTCGTCAGTTGCTGCCGTTGCTCGCTCAAAACCTGAGTCGTGCGCTCATCGTTAGCTTCTTTGGCCGTCCAGATCGAGGCCCGCCAAGGAGACGCCGAAGGGCCGACCTGGATCGACCTTCCGTCGCGCGGCTTCCGAATCATTCTCGACTACCCGCTCTGACACCCGTGAGCGACTTGCTCCGCCAGCGCTGCCCGTCCCGCCGCCCATGCCGGCAAAGCCCACCGGCCTCGCCCTGCGTCGACCTCTTCAGCCGTCGCCGCCGATCGGAGGGCAGAGGCCCCCGACGCCGACGCCCAAGCGCAAGACGTCGCGCGCCCTAGCCGACATTCGCTGGGTCGAGGGCCGCGACGGTCAAATCAAGCCGACTTCGTCAACGCGGCGCCCAGTTTGAACAGCATACCTCCGTGTCCACTTAATGGAAAGTCATGCGATGGGGACGAGTACAGAAGGGCGGGAGAGTGCGAGCAAAGCTTGAAGCAAGAGACAGAGGAAAAAGGCATGGGGGGCATGAAGGGGTGTTGACAATTGTAAAAGAAATTATCACTTGACGAGAGCCTCTGATCAAACCCGGATGAGATTAGGCGACGACACTCTTGCCGCAGCTACAGCCGGCACAGGGGGCGGCGGAGGTCGCGCAGGGCTCGGCCTTGAACGCGAGCTCAGCGTCGGGCTCAAAGCGGCCGCACGAGCACTCCTGGCTGCAGGGCGAGGAGCGGGTCGCGCAGTCGGCGGCGATCTGTTGCACATATCGTCATAATGACGGAGAGATTCGAAGGTCAGCCAATGAGGATAGTCAGAATTGCCAGTCAGACCAGCCGACTGCCGTAGACGCCGAAGGGGACCCCGCAAAGACGACGGCATTGATAACGACGGCGGAAAGAGGGTGAGAACGTACAGGCTTGAATGACCAGACCTTATCGGAGGTGGCCGCTTTGCCGCAAGTGCAATTCTCGCAGGGCGTCAAGGTCGACGAGCAAGCCGGGGCACGCTAATACGGGGCGGCCAGCGGATGGAAGGCAGGAGGATAGGGAAACGGCGTGAGTCAGCTGGTGTATCTCCGTGTCTGATCCGGACGAGAGCGAAGAGCGGAGCGGGATCGCCCGACGCAGGAGGAGGCACGCACGAAGTGGGGCTTGGAGCGGTTGAGGGAAACGGCGGACATGTCGAGGGTGGGCGAGGAGGAATGAGAATCTGCAAAGAGTTCGATGGGTCGGGATGGTGGTGGAAGCGAAGACGAAGGGGTCCAAGGCGATGTGGCTTATGAGCGCGAGCGATGGCCGGCCTGCGCGCCGGTCTCGTTGAGAGTCATTGGGCGCCAGCCGCCTCCGTCTGTCAGCCACCAAGGAATTCGGCCGCTCATGATTCGCTGAGCTTGATTCCAGAATAATCCCGTCGGTCGGTCAGCTCGTCGGTTGTGGCGGCCGGGCAGGCCGACGCAATTCCCTTCACGAAGAAGGAACGAATGACAACGCGCGCAGAGAAGGTTGTTCTGCGTGCTGACCGATGCTCCAGCGGGCCTCTGACGAAGCACAGAGGGGCCGCCACCACACTTCTAGCTGTACCCAAAATGCAGCGTGACCGAGATGAAGAATGGGTGCCATCAGATGCTAAAGAGAGTTGTTGGTACAAAATGGTGATGCGCTCTAGAAAGGAGGTCCGGAGAGATGAGGGAAGCACAGGAGTGAAAGGACGATGGTCTACAGCTGAAGATGGGCAGCGGCGTCCGAGTGGATGGCCTGAAGCTCCTTGACGCGAGCCTCCTACAGGGGTGCGACGTTTGGTCAGTTTCAAACGCCATCAGTATTCAGACTCGACTGGCGACATACCTCGCGCCGCTTGTTAAGAACGTTGGTGATGAAGAACTCGCCGGCCTTGTATGACGACCGGACGAGCGGCCCACTCGCGACGTAAAGGAAGCCCATCTCCTCGGCCGTCTTCTTCCAACGCTCAAACTCGGACGGGTCGACGTAGCGGTCGACCTTCATGTGCTTTTTCGAGGGCCGCATGTACTGGCCAAATGTGACGACGTCGACATCGTTGGCGCGGAGATCTGCCGGGCAATTATGAAGGCTTCGGTCAGGACCAGCAAAAGCTGGGAGCACATGGGACGGCCCGGAAAGGACGAACCTTTGAGTGTCTGAAGGAGCTCCTCCTCCTGCTCGCCAACACCGAGCATCAAGCTAGTCTTGGTTACGAGTCGGCCTCCAGAGACCTCTTTAGCTTGGCGGAGAACCTCGAGCGACTGGCGATACTTTGCCCGCCGGTCCCGGACCGACGGCGTCAATCGCTCGACCGTCTCGAGGTTGTGGGCGTAGACGTCGAGTCCTGAAAGGGCGACGCGAGTGATGTCGGCCGACTCGCCGTTGAAGTCGCCCGTCAAGGCCTCGACGAGAATGTGTGGCGCTCTGGAGAGCAGGAGAAGGAGGGAGGGATCCGTTGAGTAACAATGGCGAAAGAAGTCGGGTGGAGGTAGGAAGCACTCACTTTTGTTTGATTTTGATGATCGTCTCTGCAAAGTGGGCCGAGCCGCCATCGAGCAGGTCTGCGCGAGGGAGATGGGTCGCATCAGCTTGTGGAGTTGGTGATAGCGCAGTGCTGCACCCACCATCGCGGTCAACGCTCGTCAGGACGATGTAGCCGAGACCCCAGCGGCTGATCGCCTCAGCCGTGTTCTCCGGCTCCATGACGTCGAGCGGCGGAGGTGTTCGCGACGTCTTGACCGAGCAAAAGCGGCAGCCTCGCGTACATGTGTCTCCCATCAGCTAAAAGCGCGAGCGGCAAGTCAGCGCAGGTCAAACGTCCTCAAGCTGTGAACAGAAGGGCCCACCATGATCGTCGCCGTCGCACCCTTCTTGCCCTCCTCGCCGTCCTTGCCACCGCCACCCCAGCACTCGCCGATGTTGGGGCACCGGGCCTCCTCACAGACGGTGTGGAGTTTGAGCCCGCGAAGGTCCTTCTTGATAGCGGCGAATGAGCCACCGGCGGGGATCTTGTGCTTGAGGAACGAAGGCAGGCGAGGCCTAGCTCGCGCAAAGGAAGCGACCAGATACTTAGTCTCGATTCTAACACAGCGGCGGACAGACCTTCACCAGCAACGCACTGTGAAGTGTTGCCGAGCGTCGTGAGCTCAGGCTCAAGGTGGTCGCCCCGGACAAAGTCGCCGAGCGACAGGCCGTCGTCGCCGAGCTGGGTCAGGCGCGACTTAGTGTGGCCGGTCGTCGAAGGTGTCGTTGATGCTGCCCGGCGGGTCGGCGGGGACGCGCTCGACGAGGAACCCGACGCAGAGGAAGTGCCGATCGTTCGGGCCAGGACCTGAGGCCGGGAGGCGGCCTGTAGAAGGGACAAAGCCAAGGAAGGGTGGTGAGAGCAAGTCAGTTTCGGTGGGCTGAGTGTCCGGCCCGCAGGCGCCCCCTCTGGCTCCTCCCCAACGGCAGATCGGCAACAAGCGCACCTTCTTTGCTGCCGCAGCGAGAGATGACTTGGCGAGCATGACCGACAAATGAGGCGTAGCTGATCTGGGGGAGTGGCCAAAGAATGGAAGGCTGGTGGTGGACGAGAGACTGAAGGGGCGGCCGTACTCCGCCTCGCTCGCCTCTGCCGTCTTCCGCCCGCGGTGCCGAACGCGTCCAGCTGCACCGAGTTGGCACGGCCGACCCCGACCGACCGATCAAGCATGTCGTTCAGCCTCAACACAACCGGCGGCGTCGCCTCACGCTTCGTCTCTCAGAAGGACCTTGACGAGGCCAAGGCCAACAAGGACAAGGAGTGGGCCGAGGCGTATGCCCGGTGCGTTGCAGCCTCGTCCGAGCTGCAGGCCTGAATGAGGCTGCCGCTGGAACCCGACCTCGGTCGGACGAGCTGACCTGCGTTAACCTCGTAGGATCGGAGAAGCGCCGCCACCGAGGCCACAGGAGGAGGAGTATGATCCGAGATCGCTCTTTGAGGTGAGTCGCTGCTTCCAGGACCCCGAGGCTGCCTCTCGACGCGTCCCTGTGTAAGATGGCAACCGGCGCTGACTTGCCGTTCCCGTGTGCATGGTGTCTAGAAACTGCAACATAACAAGGCGAGTCTCTTCTTGATCTTATGTTCACTTCACCTGGGCTCATTTGTTGCGGGAGGGCTACACGGTCGGGCCGGTTCAGGGCCACCTTCGGGTCGGCGACAATTGCGGCGGTTGCGTCTGTCCAGAGTCTCATTCATCAGGCCAGCAAGCGATTGGCTGGCCTCGCTCGGCCCTCGGCTCGACATAACGAAAGTTGAAGGGCGGTCGGGGCGGAGGTCTGCACTTGACGTCATGCCATTTGACTGACAGACAGACATTTAACCCATACCCTTCCCCTTGTACCTCTACTGCGCATCAGGATGTCAAGCGCGAGCAGTGGGACGAGAAAATGAAGATGGCCAACCAGTTTCGAGGGCTCGACAGCGAGGAGGTCAACTTCCTCGAGGCTCACCAACGCGAGAAGCACGCCGAAGAGGCGGCAAGGAAACGGGCCGACGACGATGTGCTTGAGGCCTTCAGGCAGTGCGTCCGCGCACCCAGGCCGGCTGATGCAGACTGTCGACTTCCCAACGTTCGCTGCAGAATGGCGGCTGATTGTTTTCCCCTCTCTTATTCGCAGAGCGCAGAACCGCGAGCCCTCACCCCCGCCAGCTCTCACTGCTAGCGGTAGCAGCAGTAAGAGACCGTCAGCGCCCAACGCCAGTACAACTGCCACTGCGGTTAAGCCCAAACCCAAAGCCAAGTCGGCAAAAAGTTTCCTCCCTCCCGGCGTGATTGTCAAGAAGAAGACGGCAGGCCTGACTGCCGCGGGTGGTGCGAAGGCCTCGACCGCATCTCCTGCGCCTACCCCGTCGCCCATTGCTTTGTCGTCAACGGCGACGACGGCCGACAGCAGCCAGCCCTCGAAAGCAGCGCCTGCAAACGACCTCAAAGACGCAGCTGAACCAAGCAAGAAGCGACCGTTACCGCTCGGTCTTGACCTTGGCGACAGTAGCGATGAGAGTGGTGAGAGCGACAACGAGCCAGGTCCCGGGACTGAACCTGCCTCAGGCAAGAAAGCTCGGTTTGATGCCAAGTAGGCCCGATCTCGATGGTCCTCGATCAGCGCCTGCGATTCTCCATGCTGTTGTACTTGAGCCCCCGGTTGTCTGTCGAGAGTGATGTCCGCGTCATACGCATGCATGGAGAGCGATCCGTGAAGCAAGTACCTTGTCACGGCGGATCGAGGGCTGTTGATATGCCTTTGCTTCGGACCAGCTAGATTCAAGCGTCTTTCATGATCGATCGCGCGCAAGCTTTCAACCAGTGTCGGCGAGGACGCCAGACCTCCTGAATTTGCTTTGGTCATTATGTGCGCGCTTCGAGTGGTTCTCGTGTGCATCGCTCGGGGTCTGCGTCGCGCAGTGCGACGCGCTGCGAGACCCGACTTCCGCTGCGCTTGCGACCATCGCTCCAGGCCAGCGACGCTCACAACAACTTGCCGGCGCTCCTGGGCTTTACGCCTTCTAATCTCTCGCTCGACCTATAGTTTCCTATCTCGTCGAGCGAGCGGATCAAGCCTATGCGGGGAGATGGGCGTGGCCAGGGGGCCCCGGTCGTAGTGGCTGACCTCTGTTAGCCTCCCGCTTGCGTTGAGCCGAAACCTTGTTCCCTCGCTGATCCTCCCACGCGAAGTTTCGGATGCGGACCCCTCAGAAGACGCGACCGCCCAGCCGGAGTGCTCGCTCTCGGGCCAGTTGTCGTTTGCCTCACCGAGGGAACTACGGGAGGGCGGGAAGGCGTCGACCGCCTGTTGACGCCCATGCCGCCTCATTAACAAGCTCTCGTCCCCGGCTCTCTCGCTACGACTCAAATCCCCTTACAACCTACTTGGTTCACAACAAGTAACGCCGTCAGACAGAAGACTGCTGGTATGCCCTTCCCGCTGCTAGCTCTTGTCGCGACCGTCGCCGTCGTCGCACTGCCTTGGCTACTCCGGCCGCGCTTCATTCCTGGCGTCGCGCATGGCCGGGCGCTCCCTCTCCTCGGCAACGCTCTCGACCTCATCAAACACATGCGTCACAGCGCCATACTATCGTTCGTCCTCGCTCTCGAGCTTGCTTGATCAGGAGCTGACGAGCCATCGCTGTCCTCAGCGACCTGTTCGCCGAGCGTGTCACTAAGCCTTTTGGCCCGCTCGGGCAGTTCATGCTCTCGGCCTTCTCGCCTGTCCTCGTCATCGCCGACCTCCGTCTGGCCGAACAGGTTTGCCGGTCGGCCGACTGGGACAAAGGCGACATGGGCCGGAATATCTTTGGCGGCCTCGCGCCATTCGGCATGCTTGCCCTTTCGACCGGTGCGTCGAAGCTCAGGTCGAGTTGCGTTTCTGCATACAAGAGGAACTGATCCTCAACCATCCTAGACGCCACGCTTCGCTTACATCGCCGGGCTCTGGCACCGACCATGAGTGCACAATTTCTGAGGATCGCCGGCGACGTCTTTGGCCTGCACACTGTCACCTTGATCAAGCTCTGGCAGCATCGGCTCGCCGGCGGTGATGGTCGCGGCAAGGAGGCCTTCTTCAGCTCAGAGGCTGACATCAAGGCCCTGACGACGGATGCGATCTCGGCAATCTGTTTCGGAGAATCATTCGGGCAATTGGCCCCGAGGCTGGCGGCACTGAAGGACGGAGTTGCCGACCGAGACGCCTTGCGAGGGACGGCCATCGCCAAGCATATGACGACTTTGTTCGAGGTGCGTCGCCACGCGACGTGCGTTAACCCTACTATAGGTCAAGGCTGAGATTGTCCCTACGGTAGAGCATCTGTGGCGCCGGAGATGTAGGCGGCATCCGGCACTGGTGCCGGCGGCAGACGCCAAGCTACAAGCGGGCCTACACCGGCATGTTGGCTTACGTGACCGGCCAGATTGCGACCGCGCGCCGTCGGCTCATCGGCGGAGGCGAGGTAGCTGAGGTCGGTTCGGTCATCGACATCGTACTCCTTAAGGAAGGCAAGGAGGGTGAGGGCGCCTTTCTTCCTGATGCAGAGCTCATCGACGAGCTGGGCACACTACTGGTCACCGGCGAGGAGACGACGTCGACAGCCATCTGCTGGCTCCTCAAGTTTCTATCCGAGAACGTCGAAGTGCAGGAGAAACTGTATGCCGAGCTCCTGCCGGCGATGCCTTCGCCAGATGAGCGCCCCATCGGCTTCCTCGACGTCAACGCGAAGCTACCTTGTGAGTCTGCCAGCCGCCATGCCCCAGCGTCTCGAAGCATATCGAGCTAATGTACCCCATTGCAGATCTAGAGGCCGTCGTCCACGAGGTCCTCCGCCTGGGCTCGGTCGTTCGCGCTGTCCCGAGGCAAGGTTAGTCTTGTCGGCCGCCTGGCAGGTGTCAGTGCAGGTTAGGAGGGCTGAAAGTGCGCGTCTCACAACTTCCTTGACTCCCCGTGCAGCCTCTCGAGACACTGCGGTCATCCATCCCTCCAGTGGCGATATCGTACCGATTTCTCGCGGCGTCAAAGCCATCATCATGCTCCATGAGTCGTGCATGGTTCAGTCTTCCGATCGCAAGCTCGGCTGGGCAATTGATCCGACGCAGTTTGCGCCGGAGCGCTGGCTCGACGCCGATGGGTCATTTGACGGCTCAGCAGGACCGTCAATTCCCTTCGTCGTCGGCCCGAGGAGCTGCTTCGGAGCCAAGATGGCGGTGAGTATCTTCTGTCGGATAACCTACGCACCAACTCGCGCGCCGATGCTGACGCTGTTTTTCTGCTTCTTACAGCTCACCTTTCTCCGCGTCTTTGCCGCCCAGCTGATACTCCATTTCCGCCTTGCGCCGCTCCCGATGACGCTTCTTGAAGACCGCTGCAAGGCCTTCATCACCCGCCGGCCAGTCCGCAACTTTGTCGGCCCTCGCGACAGACGCACTGGATTGACCGACGATGTCGTCGGCATCGAGAGGCAGTTCCTTGCTTCGGCGCCGTCGGGTCCTGGTGACTCAGGCTACGTTTCACGCGAGCGGAGCGTTGAGCTTGGCGCCGATGACGGCTCTCCGGCCATCTCCTTCTGACTCGGGTCATCCCGCTGTACCCTGTCTTGTCTGCGTCCATGTCTCTAACCTGCCGATCTCGTGTCTAGACTAAAATGTAATGATCTCATCCGAGAGCTACCGTTTGCGCTCGGCCGCCCACTTGAACGCCCTCCCGCTGAAGCCCTCGCGCCTCCTCTTCTGCGGGCCATCTTCGGTCATCTCCTCCTCTTCGTCTTCGTCCTCCTCCGCCGATTTCAGACTCGCGAGCTTCTTCTTGCCGCCCTTGCCCATGAGAGCCTTTTGAAGCTCGAGCTCTTTTTGGGCCGATGCGAGGTGCGCGGCCCGCGTCGTATGCGCCGAGAGCGTATGGAGCAGGTGCAGCCTGTGTCGCTTGGACCTCGTCGTCAGCTCAGCCTCTGACGGGCTGGAAGCGGAGATCGTGGTTGTAGTTGAAGACATGGCGGCCTTCTTGGCCTTCGTTGATTTGGGTGGCGAGGCCCAACCGAGGTCGATGGGCAGGGTGTCGACCTCAGTAGAAGCCGGCAGGATGACCGACGAGCTCGACGCAATGGCGTTGGAAGGACCAGCGGCTGCAGAGGGTCGGTACGATGAGACTGTGGATGAAGGCTAGCGTCAGCTTCCGGCCCGTCCTAAGTTCCGGCTCAATATGGAGTTGTAGACGCACGCTCGTCTCGGCTGTCAACAAAGACCGTCTTGCGGACCCTGTTGAGGCGCGGACGGATGCTCTCCTTGCCCTTGCCCTTCTGGCCCGTCGCGAGCTCTCCGAGCAAACCGGCCGCCTCGAGCGTCTCGGCTTCTGCCGCTCGCAAGTTGCGCTCGAGCTCCGCCTCGTCGTCATCCTCCACGAGGTCTCCGCCCATCCCAGCCGCCGCCAAGTGCGACGACGAGGGCAGGAGGTCGGTTAGCTGCTCGAGCTGGGCCTTGGTCCGAGCCATCTGAGAGCGCTCGATCGCGAGCTGGGTTCGAAGATAATTTGCGTCCTGACTCTTGAGGAGCTTGATCGTGTCCATGTCGAGCGCCGTGTTGCCTCGCGATTGGTAGGCGACACCGCCCTGGAAGGAGCAACACACGCACATGGGCGGAGCGAAAGGAAATCACAAGTCGGCGGTCAGCTCTCTTGTCACCAGAGTAGACGGGCAACTGAGGGAGAGCGGTAGAGTGAGAGATGTACGCACCTGCGTCTTGCTCGCGTTCATGCCAAAGTAGTACTCATCCTTGTTGCGCTCGGCCACCTTCTCCTGAAGCCGCTTGATCCGCTGCTTCTTGCTCGCATAGTCCCGGGCGCGGAGTACATAGTCCTTGTGCTTCTCGAGCAAGCCAAGCCGCTGACGGCCGACAAGCTGCGAGCGCTCCTTGTGATTGCGCCGGTGGAGAGAGTCTTGGAGGGGTGGCCGAGCGACGCAGCGGCGCGCAGGCGGAACGAAAGAAGGACGACCGGGCGAGTGGTGATCGAGAGGGGGCACAATGTCAATTCAGGAGGCCGTAGAAGACGGCGTGTCTTAGAGCAAGAGGATCGCACTTTTGATCGACGAGCCAGCCATTGTTGCTTTGCCTTGTCAAGGTGGTAGAGTGTCGTTCAAGCGGAGGGAGGGCTAAGGCGGCAGGCCTGCGCGAGCTCCCACTTAGGGTTGCACGCCCAAAATCCGGGCCTGGCGCCCGCGCGCGCGACTCGTCGGCCGCCCGCCGACGCCCGCGCACACCGACCGACACCCACACCTCCCTACCTCCCTTTAAAACTCGCCCCTTTCGCCCCCAAGTACGTGTCCAACGAGTGCCGTTCGCTAGAAAGCATCTGACGCCCACTTCTCACTCTCAGCTTCACACTCATAAAATGGTCAAGGTCGAGGAAGTTCAGGACGCCCACTTTGAGGACAACGAGTCGGTGCGTCCCTCCTCCGTCATGTGGTCTGGTTGCTGCCTCCGCACCCTAGGGCCGACCACCAGAGAGCTGACCTCCCTTTTTGAACGTCTAGGACTACGAGACGTCGTCCTCTGCGGCGGGCTCGGACGACGACTCGGATGCGATCTCGATTGCCTCCTCGGCGCCCGACGACGAGGAGACGCTGGCCGAGCGCCTGTACGCCCTGCGCGACATGGTGCCGCCCGCAACTCGGCTCTCGCTCGCAAAGGCCTTCGCAACCGCCTCGAGCTGGGCCAAGTGGAGCGGCAAGGCTGCCGGTAACGCCGTCTGGGTCGTCACGACGACGGCCCTCCTCGTCGGCCTGCCGATGGCTATCGCGATCGAGGACGAGACCCGGCTCGTCGCCCAGGAGAAGGAGATGATGGGCCAGCAGCAGGGCCAGGCCGGCGTGCGTACCTAGCCCAATCGGTGGCCACTGCGGTGGTCTCCTTTACCGACGTTGATGTTTAGCTTTTGCTGACTTAAACCGCGTCCGCTCGCTCGCTCGCTCTGCAGATGCTCCCTCCTCCGTCCGGCCAGACCCAGCTCGTCCCGCCTGGCTTCTGAACCGCCCCCTTCGCTGCTGTTTTCCCTTTTCAAGCTGTATCGCAATGACACGTCAAAGAACACGCACTACAATGCTAAAGTCCCGCCCATGTTCTTGTCGTCTAGGCCAGAGGTCACTTGTTGGCTGGAGTCTAGCTTGCTCGAGATGACGACAGAGCATAGGGAGCCGAGTTCGGCATCCCTACTCCTAATGTTCGCCGACGTCAGGCTTAAAGAGCCTTTATTCAGAAACGAGCACGAAACCAATGGGACGACCAGAGGCGATCATCGGCTGCGACTAACTCGACAATGTCATATGGAGATCGCAGAAAGCGGCGCCCTATGGTCGCTGACCTTGTGGCTAAATCCTGGGAGCGGACCCAGGGACGTGCCTCGGCGCCTGGCTGGCCTGGCTGACCTCGAGTACCTTGCTGTCCTCCCGCTCGATCTCGACTGCGGCATCGTCTTCGTCAGCGAGCGCTGCATCCACGAGCCTGCTCAGACGTTCCTCGACAGCGGCAACGCCCGGCATCGGCCAGCCCCTGCTCCCTGGCTCGCGCCCGTCACGTATTTCACCGTCGTCGTTGTTGACGTTGATGGCGGCCTCGACGGCGTAGAAGGTCGGGTTCGATCGCATCCGTCTCGGCAGGAGCGTGTGCGCAAGCAGGTCGACCGCGTCCTGGCTTGAGCCGATTGTCTGCCGGGCTTGCTCGCTTCGGAAGACAGGGCCGAGGAGGCCGGAAGAGTGCAAGGTCGACTCGAGCGGGAGGCCGGATGACAGGAAGCGGAGGTAGAGCTCGCGGTGCTCCGCCTGGCAGAAGAGGGTGAAGCTGCCTGCCGCTATTGATGTCGTGCCAGAGGTTGACGGCGGGAGGACGGCGAACGACTGCATCTGAAGGACCTCATGCAGTGGGTAGGTGCTGACCTGCCGGTCGCGTTGTGACTTAGCGCCCGCCGAGGGGGGCCCGCCACCGTGCTGGAGGTACTGCGTGCCAAGGACGACGACGACGGGCGCTCGGACGGGGAGCGACCAGCAGGCCTCACGAGCAACGACAAGCACGCGGATTACGCCCGTCGCGAACAGCTCAAGGACGAGCGCCAGATCGGTCGGTGCGAGGGCCGGATGGAAGACGCCGATCCCGCGGAGGAGGCTATTTGTAAGCGTCTTGTCGCGCAGACGGGCGCTGAGCGTCGGCTCGAGCGCTTCAGGATTGATCGTGAGAAACCCGTTCAGATCCATATGGGTTCCCGACTGAGTGACGAGGTCGGCCGCCGCAGAGAGGCAGTGGGCGCGCGACGAAGCGAAGAGGATTGCTGGCTCGGCCGTCGCCCGGACGATGTCAAACGCCGGCTTGATCATGGCCTTGTTGAGAATGGCCGAGTGTGGCAGGGTAAATGTCTGGATTGCCGTCGAAAGAGCCGTGTTACGGTCTTTCGGCAGGAAGCTAAAGACGAAAGAGGTCTCGGCGCCGAGCCACGTGCCGATGTCAAGTGGGTCGTTGAGCGACATGGCGAGGCCAATGATGCGCGTCAGGCTTGTTTTGGCGATAGCGAGCAGGCGCGAGGCCACAAGCTCGTACTGGGCGTCCAACAGGTGAAGATCGTCGAGAACGACGAGCGCGAAGCTTTCCGCCCAGCCGTCGAATGCCGAGGCCGAGCCAGCGAGCGCCGAAGCAATGGCGCCAGGGAAAGTAACTGAGATATTTGCTGCCTGGCCTTGGGGTACCTGAAAATCGGACGGGCGGAGGAGGAGGTTGACGGCAGCCGATCTGCCTCGGCCGAAGCGCCCACGAAGGCGACTGGCCAGATCCCGGGCCCAATCGCGACGTGGCACAACGAAGAGGATACGAGCTGAGGCGTCGTCGCGAATGGCGCGCCTGATCAAGCAACAACGGAGATAGAATCGACCGTCAGCGCGCTGGGCCAATTTGCGGGTCGTCACACAGACGTAGGTCGTACCACGCAGCAAGCTCTGCCATGGTCGATTTGCCGGAACCGCTCGGCGCGCACAACAAGACATTTTCCTGAGCGTGATAGAGCGGCCAAAAGACCTGCGTCTGTATCGAGTTGAGCGAGGCGATTTCGGGATAAGCGGCCGTCAGTCGCTGGTCGGGCACACCGGCGAGTGGGAGGAAGGGCAGGTCAAGGAGGGCAGTATGAGCCGTGCTCGCTGGCGGCATGACGAGTTGCTCGAGGTCAATGACGAGGATGTCCTCAGCGCCCATCCAGTGATCCGAACAGACACGGATGGAAATGGAAGGGGGTCGGCTGCTTTTGATGGGAACGACAAAGTCAAGCCGGAAGTTGAACGTCGTGGGCCGGAGTAGGACGTTTGCGAACTGGAGGATCTGACTACCAGTATGGTCTTCGGCCCAGACCCAGAAGGGGAGTGACGACCCGTGCAGGCGGTCGTTCCATTCGAACGTCCGCTCGAGCCGAAGGCTGACCTCGAGCAGGTCATGGCTGAGCGGCCGGAGCTCGTGATGAATTGTGACGGCCGGAAATTGCCGGGCCGCCGTCAGAAGTGCCTGGCCATGAGTCCGGTTCATGTGAAGCAAGACGCCTAGATCATCGGCATTCGAGTTGGCTAGGTCGGCGATTGGCAGGTCGTCGGCGAAGCGGCCGAGATTGTAGAGGACGTCTTGTTTCAGCTCAAATTGCCGGAGCGGGTGGTCGTACGGCCAGAGCCTCTTCTCGATTGCCTTGCTCAGTGATAGAAGAACAAGCGCCGTCGTCGCCGCTCGCCGGCTGAGGGCAATCTCGAAGAGGGCACGAATGATGCGACCGCCGTTCTGTTGCGCGAGCAAGCCATTAGCGAACAGGGGGCGTAACAGGCAGCAGACGGCGAGGCGCGCACCTGGGCCGAGTACATCGAGTCGGAGACGAGGGCAAAGTCTTCGACGAAAAAGCGCGAGATGTAGCCCTGGAGAAGGATGTTAACCTTGCCTTGGCTCGTGTCTGTCCCGCCCTTGACCTGGCACGGGATGATCTCGTCCATCATGAACTTGAGCTCGGGCACCTCGTTCTCGCGGACCTGGATTTGGTCAAACTCAGTTGACATGGCAAGCATTGCCAGGACGTCGGCCTCGGTCATTTTGGGTCGGAACTGCTCGTTGAAGATGAGGATGCTTTCCATGCGGATGTCTACCCGTGCGAAACGTCAGCACCCTGCGGGCAGTAGCTCTGGCCGGGAAGGGAGGGACGCACAGTACTTGGCCGCGATGCGGCCAAGGTCGGTGATGGTCAGCTTGCCACTGCCTTCGTCAAAGGCGACCATTTTTGCCTCCGTCAGCTTCTTGGCGGCGAGCGTGACGAGCTGGTGGCGTTTGTTGCCGAGCTGGGGGTCGTCGGCGGTGACATCGTGCGGCATGCCGTAATAGAAGGGATTCCGGCGCATGCGGACGAACAGATAGGTGTAGCCCATCCACTGGACCGCCTCCGAGACGGTCGCAATTGTCCCGAGCGCAATCTCGGCATTCATCGAGTCGATCATGCCGCCAACGAACTGCGACTCAATCGGGTGCTGCGACAGAATAGCTTCAAGATAGTGCTCAAGCTGCCGAGGGGAGCACAGAGGTCAACCAGACGTTCGCCCAGCCAATGAAACGAGAGAAGAATGCACGCACCTTGTCCTGAGGCGTGCAAATGTAACCGACTCCGGACGTCTCGTAGCCTGGCCGACCGGCTCGACCAAAGATCTGGTGAAGGTGATGGGATCAGACTGTGGATCGCGACGGATCTGGATGACGACTGAAGCTGGGCGCACCTGCAAGACGTCGAGAATCGAGAGGTCGACAAACTTACCAACGCTCGAGTCGTACACCTGCGTTCCCTTGATGATAACCGCATGGGCGGGCAAGTTGACACCCCACGCAAGAGTCGACGTGCAGCAGAGGACCTTCAAGAGCAGACATGAGTCAGCACTGGCCTGCTCGGTCCGCGCATTGCGATTGAGAAGTATTAACCTTCAGGCAGTTGGCTTCGAAGGCGCGCTCCATCAGGTTGCGATCACTACGGAGCATACCTGCGTGGTGGATGCCAATACCGTACATGAAAAGCTCCTTCATCTCTTTGTTCTTGCTCATTCCGATGTCGCGATGAAAGCGTTCCCATTGCGGGTTGGCTGTGCAGTCATAGTCGTCGGCCGTGCCCTCCTTCTGCATCTGATCGTGGAGCGTCATGCCTGACTTAACCGTCTCTTTGCGCGCGTGGACAAAAACCATCACCTGGTGGCCCTCGCGCACATTATCGGTGACCTGCCGGCACGGGCGATGTAGGTCAGCCAGCGCCGAGCAACCGAGTCGGGCCAAGGGTAAAGGCAGAAGACGCACCTTTTCAAAGACTACCTCGTCCATGTTCTTTTTCTGTGCCGGGCTGTTGGTCTTGCCTTTGATGCCGAGAAAGTGTTGCTCGAGCGGGACCGGCCGGAATGAAGAGTCAAAGTAAAAGAGACCGTGATAACGCGAAACGCTGAGAGCCGGATGTTGACGGTCAGTTTACGGGCACCTAGGAGTCTGAGGACTTTTTCGAGACAGAGAAATTACCGGAGAAAGTCGCCGACGTCCATGTAATTTGGTAGCGTCGCACTTAAGCCGACGATGCGGATCAGCGACTGACTACTCTCAACCTGTCGAAGGGTTCGAGCGACAATCGTCTCGATGACGGCTCCACGTTCCTCATTGAGCAGGTGGACCTCGTCAATGATGAGCAGCTTGACCTTCTGTTTCATTGTGATCCGAGCAAAGGAAACGGTTCAGCGAACGACGACGACGAACACGATCACAACAAGCAACGTCAGCCAAAGGACGCACCGACGCGAGCTCGCCCTCCCCGGTCGGTTTGCGGGTGACAACATCCCACTTCTCAGGCGTCGTGACGATGATCTGCGTGTCGTTGATTTCTTGCTTGGTGAGCTGCATGTCGCCTGGATCGCGATCGGCCGGCGCACTGTCATCAGCGAAGTGTCAACGATAGGGTAAGCTAAGCGCGACGCACCAGTGAGCTCGCGGACCTGGATCCCAATCCAGGCAAGCCGCTTGCCGAATTTTCGGACGACCTCGGCAGCCAACGCCTTCATCGGTGCGACGTAGATAATCTTAAAGTCGTCCTTCGCGATCCGGGGGACGTCGGGTGTCCGCGAGCCTGCGATGGGTGGCAGGAGGTGCTGCGACAAGACGCGGAGAATTGAGAGCATGGCAACGTCGGTCTTTCCTGCACCAGTCGGCGCACAGACGAGCATGTTCTCGTTCGTTGTGTACGCCGTCGGATAAACGATCGATTGGATGCGATTGAGCGTAACGTAGCCCTGCCGCGTACGAGAGGTGCAAGCGACGAGTCAGTTGGAAGCACGCGTTGCGTTTGACGAAAGGATGTACGGGGAACGAGCCACGGCAAAGCGGATCGAGTTCTGAGCAGGGAATTTGGCGCTCTGTCGTCTTGGGCGGCAGCGGCCGGGACGGAGGGACAGTGACTGCGGGAACAGAGCCGCCAAAGGCCCAGGGGCAGATGCACGGTCAGGAGGTGCACAAGACATTGGCGACAGAGCCAAGCAAATCTACGCACCCTCTTCATGGGCCTGAGAAGGAGTGTAGTGAACGACACAGGTCAGCGCGAAGCTTGGCGCCGCCGACTGCCGACTCAAGAAGATGACGTACAGGCCACTCCTCACGCGTCGTGCCCATCGGCAGGGCAAGCCGGCCGCCATAGCTAAGGCCCTTCAGACCGCTCATCTTGGTCGCTTGGTAGACATGCGGATACTCTTCCTCTGCAACGGCAGCCTCCTTGAGGTTGGCGAGGGCGGCACCAGACGTCCGAGCCTGCTGGGCGCGGAACACGGAGAGGAACTGCTCATCCTCCTGAAGGTGCTTCGGTACAAGCGGGACCGGCTCGGGCGGCGGCGAAGGCGGTGGCGGGGGCGCTGCCGGAGGAAGCAGCGTAGAGCGCCAAGTCCAGGAGAATGGCGGCAGGCCTCCGTTCGGAGGGAGGGGAGGCAGCGGCGAAGCGGGCGTGGAACTGGAGAGCAGGTGGCGGCGACATATGGCGGGAGACATCTCGCTTGTCGTCAGGGTTGCAAATGATCGCGACAGAGATCAACTGCGACGTACGCAGTGGCCGAGAAGGATGGGCTCGCCCCTGTAATCAGACCCTCTAGATGGGCCTTGTAAGAAGCCATTCTCGCCGGCGAAGAAGAGGAAGGTCGGTGTTGGTAGCTCGAGGGGACGAAGGCCGGTCGGTTTCCCTTCAACCACAGCCCTTGATCTCTTCAGCCGAGCCCCCCTCTTACCGATCAGATCCGCCTCAGAGCTTGACGGAACCAAGATCGTGGTCATCTCACTCTAATAGTGCATGCTCCCGACTCTCGTCGCTCGGATCGCGATCCGCCGGCCGTCGCTTGTCTCCTGCCCGGCTTCGACCTCGGTCAGCTCCGTCCGTCGCGTTCTTAGCCCATCCTTATTGCCGTCGCCGCCCCGGCAGCGAACCCGCTCCTTCGCTTCAACGATTGAGGGCATGTCGCTTCCTTCGCCTTCCATACCAGAACTTGAGTCCTCCCCGCTGCCACCGCCGCCAACGCCTCCGAGCGCGGTGGAGTCGCCCGCTGCATCCGCGTCCCGGTCAACGTGGGCGTACCGATACGTCCAAACGCCTGAGGCGCTGGCAGAGGTCCTAGAGGCCATCAGAGCATTGCCCGAGCCGGATATCGATGCTGTTATCAAGCGGCGCCACATCTTTTTCGATTCGGAAGGCTACGAGCTTGGAACGAGCGTCGGCAAGCTTTCAATCATCCAATTAGGATTGCCGATCGGCCCGTCTGCTGAGGTCGATGTATTCCTCGTAGATGTCCTTGCCCTATCGGCACCAGACATCTCCGCGTCGGTCCTTCGCGGTATGTGGGACGTGCTGGAGGATGATCGATTTATCAAGGTAGGGTGGGACCTGAAGGGGGATTGGGCCGAGCTCTTCCGTGCGTCCTTCGCCTCGCACAGCGATTGCTGCGCCACTGAGACTCCTTTCACTAACCCTCCCGAGACGACACCCCCCTTTGGCTTCTTGACAGACTCGCATAGTGTCGATATGACAGGCGTGCTCGACCTTCAGGTTGCCGAGCTCCTCGGGCGCGTGCGCGCGAGCGAGGCGCTGCGAGACGCGGGCAGGGAAGGCATGATGGAGCATCGGCCTGGGTGGGTATGGTCGCTCGGCGGCATGAAGCGAGCCGTTGATGACTTTCAGGCACTCGGGACCGTCGAGCGGGAGGATGCCGAGAAGCGTGAGAGCTCCCATCACGTCCTGAACCCGTCGTCGAGGCTGTGAGTACCGAAGCTGATCCGCTGCCCTGTCAATTGCGCTAGTGTTTCACTCGGTCCGCGCCCGATTTGAGGCTGGTGGGAGTGCAGCCTGGCTCGACCGGCCATTGACCGACGACCTGCTTCAATACGCAGCATTGGATATCCGGAAGCTTGCAGCCCTTTTCCCACTCTTTCACACTGATCGGCCTCCCCCGACGGCCCCCCTTCTCGGTCGAAAACCGCCGCCACCGGCCGACGACCCGCTCATCTCTTCCACGACGCTGTCCGACATCTTCACGGTTTCGGACCGGGCTCTCGGCGTCCATCGGCCGCAGCGGCGGAGTCCAGACGACGAGCATCATCAACATGCGTACCTTCCTTCCGAGGTGCTTACCTCGGGGACGGGGGACGTGCGTCCTGAGCCCTGTCCAGGCTGCAACCGCATGCTGCATGAGAGTAGCTGGCAGATGCCCCAGAGCAGGTTCTGCATGACCTGCTGGGCAGTACAGCGCCGATTGCAAAAGAAGCGAGGCGGCTGGCCTTAGCCTCGTCACCGCCCCCTCGTCCCCCTTCCATTATTGACCGGTTTGCTTTACGCATACATCGCTGCCCTAAGTATTTGGTCCTGTGTTGTATTAGATCCGCTTCTTTTACGAGACCTCGAGAATGCTCAAGGGGGAAGGGAGAGCGGGGAGCACATGCGCGGGGTGTTGCTCCCTGCAGGCGTCGCGCAGCAGCTGTCAACGAGCGGTCGCCACGTTCCGCCCAGCGCTTCGAAGGTGGACGACGTCTTCGAAGGCGGTCCTTCATGACCAAGAGGCTGCAGATCATGGGCGTCAAACGTCCCGACGGCATGTCTGTGATCGCAGCCAGACCCTCGCGGGCGCTGCCCGCACGAATCCGACCTCGTCGGCCAGCTCCGTCGACGCGTCGAACAGGTCGGTCGAGTCAGCGCCATCGCCTTCCTCTCTGTGACTCAGTCCGTTCCGTACCACTATCGGACTATACGCAAGCAAATCTTCCCTCTTCTCCTCCCTCTTTTGCTCTTGAACATGCATTCTCAACGGAGGCCGCTTCCCGTTCTCCCGCTCCCAGCTCCCCACGCCGACCTCTGCCTGGCGCCCTCGCTCCCCTCGGACGCGGCCGACCAGACGAGGCTCTTAAACGACCCCCGGATCGCCTTTTCGCTCCGCGGACCGCCGTTCCCTTTCCCTAGGAGCGACGCCGAGGCCTGGATTGCCGGTGAAGCAGACCGGTGGGCTGAGGGGAGCTTCTGGGAAGGTCCCAGCGGTACGCCCATTCGATTGGCTTGAGCGCAAGCAGACTAATAAGCTGACGTACACCGACGCGTCGCAAACGCGAACGTGCCTCTGACCGCGCCGACAGTCATCCGGCGCGTGGCCCAGCTTGAGCTCGATGCTCCTCCTTCCTTTCTCGGAACGATCACCCTGTCGGCCTCCCCTTTCGAGCACGTAGCAGACGGGTCCCTTCGAGCGCGGCTCGCCGCTAAGAACCTCGGCCGGCCGGAAGAGGAGAAGCGGTGGTCGCTTGGATTCTACCTCGACCCGCAGCTGGCCGGAAGGGGCGTCATGACGGCCGCGTGCCGAGCGTTGATCGCATACGCTGAGAGCCGCGGACTGAGCAAGAGCAATATCCTCGGCGCGGCTTTCGCAGAGAATAAGGCCTCGATGTGCGCTCCTTCCCTGTCTGCTTCTTCCTCGCCTCGACGCCCGTCCCGCTCTTTCATCTCGCGGTGACTGATCGTTGCCCGCCCCGCCTGCGCATCCGCTCAGCGCCATCCAGCGCCGGCTCGGCCTCGCGCCGCGCTACATCGCCCGAGGGGCCGTCGTCTTCCCAGCCTCCAAGGGCGGAAGGAAGGTCGACGTCGTCTGCCTTTTCCCGCCAGACATCGTGCTCGACGAAGAGCGGGAGGAGGAAGGAAAGCTCGCAGAGCGCTTCGTGCAGGGCACATGAGATGAGATTGCCCCGGGTTTAAGTTTGAGTTCATTTCGATTCGGGCTTGCCTGTATCCTAGGCTTTGGCACCCGCACCGGCAGCCTTGGCGGCCGAGCTCCCGCCGTCGGCCGACCAGGCGTAGTCCCAGCCATCCCTTCCTGGCGTCTCGGTCGGGATCCGCATCTCGATTGGGAACATGCCCTCGACCCGGCCCCTCCCGCTGCCTTCGATGGGTCGGAGAACGTTCTTCGTGCCGTCTTGCGACTCACCCGGGCCGCCTGACGAGGCGAGGGCGTACCAGCCGGGGTACGTCAGCCGGAGTTCCTCGGCGGCGGCAAAGAGTAGGTCGTGCTTCTTCTTGAGCGCGAGCCGGTGCGTCTCGCCCGCCTGCTGGCGGTGGACGAGCGAGGCGTGCGCGATCGTGCTGTGGATCTCGGACGCTTGACTGGGAGGGAGGACAGCGGCAAGCGCGGCAACCGAATCGGCCCGCCGAGGCTGCCAGGGCGCTCTGTCTGTGTACGAGGGCCGATCCGGGTGGTAGAGCTCCTGGTAGGCAAAGCCGGATCAAAGCAGGAGGAGGGCGTCAGCGGCAGGTCGCCATGCACACCGCGTGGTCATCCGACGAGGAGCGACCTCGGCCAGAAGATGCTGTCTGGCCTTGCCAGCCAGAGGGATGAGCGGGCGCCATTCTCGAGCGGCCTGGCACCATGGTAGTGAGGCCGATCAAGATGCCCTCCCCCGAGAAGCCACACGATCGACCTCTGCTAGCGGCCACCCCCTGAACCGGCCGCTGACGCCCGCACTGGAATAGTACGAGTCGCATGCGAGCAAGGAATGCAGGGCAAGCCCGTACGCACCCGCTTCAGCGTCTCGGTCGAACCGTCGCCGTGGTCGACGGGCGGGCCGGAGACCTTCTTGGCAGTCCCGCCAGCTGAGCCCGACTTGTCGGCTTTGGAACGCCGGCCGCTGATGAGCGGGCCGACGAGCTGAGGGAGTCGCGTGCGCGAGGATGAGGCGAAGGAGGGCAAGAGCGACATGTGTAAGAGAAAGGGTGGACGAGAGGAGGTCGGGTAGGAGGAGGATGAGCAAGCAGGCGGGAGAGCGGGGGTAAAAGGGGGCAGCTCGGCCCCAGTCAGCCCAGACAGCAGCCCACATTAACCCCAGATCAGTCCAAAGAGCCCCGTCTCGCGCTCTGCGCTCCTCCGCCCTCCCTACCGCTCTCTCTCTCTCCCTTGATTGCCCTCTGCTCCTCCCGTCACCTCACGGCTTCGTCCGAGTCGCCTCTCCGTCCTTCGTACCCGCTCTAAAATGGCATCGCGTTCGACGATTCTTCGTCCGGTGTTTGCCAGCTCGACAGCCGTCACTGCCGCTTCGGGCTCAACTTCGTCGGCCGGCTCGAGCTCCGCCGCCGCCGCCTTCGCCAGCCGCCGTCGCTCAGCCGGTCTCTCCTCCGCACCACACCGGGCGTTCTCTCTCTCGAGCGCACGACGGGCAGAAGCCGACGACGCTGACGACGCTGATGGAGCGTCAAAGGCCAAGAGCCCATTCAAGACGTGGCTCGGCATCAAGAACGAGACGCTTCGGGCTTGGTTTAAGAGCGAGGAGGGCGAGCGCTTCAAGTGGCCCAAGGAAGGGGCGCACAACTGGATCGGCGGCGACCGGGTGCGTCGGCTCGGCTTCCTGGTTGGCTCAGGGCTCTATAATCTGACGTGCTGACGTCGAGCTCCTTTGACCTGCGATGTTTCTCGTTCGTGTGACGGCCGGTCCTCCGCTCTTCTACGCTCGACCAATTGGCTTGCATCCCCCGTTGCTCCTTTCTCGCAGCCCTACACCGCCAACCCATACTTCAACCCAACCCCACCCCTTTCCGCCGACCTTCAAGACGAGATGTACGCTGTTTACGCCTCATTCCCTGCTGCGGTAGGCGCGATCGAGCGCGTCGCACTCATCTCGGAGAAGTACAACATCAGCAAGGACCGCGTGACGGCGGCGGTCAAGACGGGTCAGGTGGCCGAGACTTGGAAGGAGGCAGTGCGTGCTGAAGCGAGGACCATCGCGGCCCAGTAATGTTCGGCACCGGAGCTGACGTTCTGATCATCGTCTCCCCCCAAACCTTTCCCCTTCCGCTGCGCAGGGCCTCGCTCCGCAAAATGCGTTCGTTCGCGGCATGGAGGACGTTCTCCTCGTTCCCCGACACAGGCCCGGAAATTCTGATGCCCTCGCGGCTTTCCCGACTTACCTCGGCTCGCGGGTCGACCTTGAGCGTGACCTCGAGACGGCCAAACTCGCCCGGGGCGAGATTCTCCGCCGGGCCGAGGACAGCGGCTTCACGGGTGACCGGCGCTCGTACCGGCTGCCTAAGCTCAGCTGGGAGCTCGCCCCGGAAGGCGAGATTGCCCTCTCGTCCAAGATGGCGCTCGAGAAGCCCCTTCGGCCGCCGCGGGAACTGCCAGAGTTCCCCTCGCGGATCATCGCGCCCGGCCGGAGCCAGGCGGTGACAAACGTCGTTGACGTCGGCGACAAGTTCCGCGGAAAGGGCTGGGACGGCAAGATCCGTCGGGCGTTTGGCGGCAAGGAGTCAGGCCAGGGCTACCCGGGCAAGCAGAACGCCCTTCGGCGGTTCGTCCCGCTCCTGACGCGCCAGATCCAGGAGCAGCACGGGGTCGTTCCCCTGACCAAGAGCCAAAAGTCGAAAAAGCGGGTCGCCGCGCGGGAGGCGCTCAACGCAAAGGGCGAGCTCACGCCGACCCAGCAGACGATGGCCAAGGCCCACCCCGGGGGCGTCTTTGACCCAAAGTTCATCCACAAGGCCGACCGCAACAACCAGGTGTTTGAAGCCCGGCTTGCGGCCCGAGAGGCCAAGGCGCTCAAGCGCCGGGCGGCATACGCCGACGACCTTGCCAGCGCAAAGGATGAGTTCCAGCAAATGATCCGCGACCGCATTAGCGGCAAGATCTGAGGGCATGGATGAGTTGGTCTTCGAAGGAAAGACGGAAATGTTCATGCTGCCTTTCCTCGTGTACAGGGAAGTAACCTAGGGCGACTTGTGGGCGGGGATCTGACTTCCGAGACTTGTTGCTGATGCCTGAGTGATTGCGGGTTGCGAGTGCTGGGCGGCTTTGAGATGAACTGGCGACGGCTGGACTCCGACGGCTGCTGCTGTTGCACACGGGATCAAAGCCCTCTATGCTTCGCCTCCATTAAGCCCCTCCGACCTGGAAGGCCGGTGGAGTGCTAATTGCTCCTCGCGGACGTTTACCGCAAGCATGGCTAAGTCGGCCTTCTTCCTGCTACGATACCCCTCGCAGGACACATTACGGCAACGGCATCGAATAGCCAGATAATATACGTGATCAGCACGACGGAGAGCCGTCATCATCTTCACATGTCTTCCGACATGCTACTTAGGCCTTGAGGATCTTTGCGTGCCAATCGACGTGGGCATCGATGAAGGATGAGATCTATACGTGGTACAAAACGCAGTTGTCAGTCTGTCGACCTTGTGGGGGCGGTTCCGCATTGACGATAGGCGATAGGGGGGGGCGCACGAAGTAGTAGCTGTGATCATAGCCTTCCTCTTTCTCGACCGCTACCTCGTCTGCCTTCCAGCCGAGCTCGCGCGCCCGCTCTTCGAATGCCTCTGGCCTCAGCTGTCCGTCTTTGAAGAACTGGTCGGCCGTGCCGTACGTCACCTTGACCTTGAGAGGCGAATCGCCTTTGGAAGGAAGGAGTGCGAGCGAGTCGTACGACGCCCACTCGTCTTCCGAGGCGAGGTAACCGCCAAAAGCCTTTTTGCCCCAGCCACATTCGGACGGGTTGCAGATGGGTGAGAAGGCAGAGGCGGCCTGGAACGTCGGGCCCGCCAAGGACGAGGATGACTGTTGGTACTGGCGGAGATAAAGCGAAAGGGCGCCATGGCCGCCCATTGAGTGTCCAATCAAGGAGACGCTTGACCAGTCCTGCGAATGCGCAGGCTCAAGGCAAGATCAGCTCCACAGCTCTGGAGCGGTACGAGAGGGTCAGATTGAAGGTGCCTAAGGCGAGACTCACAATCGGCAACTCAGCTTCCTTCAGAACGGCCGGTAGTTCTTCGACGACGAGGCTTCGCATCCGGTAGTGCTTTTTATACTTGTCCGCAGTCGCATCGAGATAGAAACCGGCGCCAGTTCCAAAGTCCCAGTCGGTCTCTTCGCCCTCGACCTGAGCGCCGCGGGGCGAGGTGTCCGGAAAGACGACGGCCAGGCTGTGTGCCGCGGCAGCGCGCAGGATTCCCGACTTCCAAGGTCTAGAAGGCCTTGATAGGTCAGAGCTGAGCAATGACAGACCGATTTCCGTGAGTCGCGACTTGGATGACGCACCCGGTGTCTTCATTGCACGTCAGGCCGGCAAGGTAGATCAGAGCTGGAGCCGGCGCCGCCGCCGACGAGTCGGCCGGGACGAAGATGTTGACCTGGGTCGACAGACCGCCGAGCGACTTGGACTGCAATGCGCAAGGCGATGTTGTATCAGGTTCTGCAATGCCTGAGATGGGAGCGAGCTGCGGCCTTCGCGCCGGCTAGCTCGATCACGACTAATCTGAGGAGACAGTGGCAGAATGCGTTGCTTCGGTGACAGCTTTTCGTCACTTGCAGGCAGGTAGCTTGACAGTAACCTGACGGCACGGCAAACCCCCGTCCCGGCGCTGCTGGCCTATGTACTCGACGACTAGACCTAATAACCACCGACTGCCTGTCCACGATCCTGGCCGAGACGGGTGATGACGCGAGCGCCGAGAGCTGGGCAGGACTCGTGACGCACGTCAAACTTGTACTTCGTAAGTTGTCCCCCAAATGCCTTGTTGGCCGAGACCTTTTCAAGGGCGGGCATGATGGAACAGAGGAGGTCGTGGTGATGGTGATGATCGTCAGCAGGAGCAGGGGAAGCGGACCCTCTCTCTCCCCTCGAACCGCCATCTTGACCGACCACAAAGACGATGGAGCTCGCCCTCCTTCTCTTCCTCGTCATCCTAGCGACCGAGCTCGTCAACCTGCTCGGCAAGACAGTTCTCATTGACCTCGTCTGTCCGCTTGCACATCATCTCGCATTTGCGGCTGCTGCTGACGACAACTCCTTCGACGTTCGTTCGCCAGGCCTTCTCCGTCTGCCAGCCGCTCCTTCAGTCTTCGGCACTGCAGGCGAACCGCACACTCAAGCGGGAGACTCTCGAGGCCAAGCGTGAGCTCGATCGAACGAGCTCTCAGGATGAGTTCAGCAAGTGGGCCAAGCTTCGTCGCAAGCTTGATAAGCTCGTCGCTGAGCTCGAAAAGTCTAGTGCGTCCTGTTGTGCACTCTCTCCATCTCCCGCCTGTTTTCTCCCTATTATTCCCTCTCAGCCAAATCAACGAATCAAAGTCTGACAATAGCCATCGCAGACGCCGCTCTATCAACGACCAAGGCTTCATTTGCCCGCTCTCTCTCATCCCTTCTCTGGTTGACAACGACGGGCGCCCAACTCGCCCTCGTCTGGTGGTACCGCTCCTCACCCGTCTTCTACCTTCCAAAGGGCTATCTTCCGGGTATCATTGGCTGGTGGTTCAGCTTGCCGTTTGCGCCGAAAGGTACGTGCTTTGCATACTCAAATTCAGGCTCGCCGCCGCCGCCCCCTTCTGCGCGCTGCTAAGGCGACCGTCACGCTGACGAACTCACTCACCCTACTTATATACGCAGGCTCTATCTCGAGTGCCGCATGGTCGATGGTCTGCAAGCGGACGATTAAGTCCATCATCGCCCTCGTCAAGGATCTGTTCGGCCCAGCCCCTCCTGCCGTCCCGCAAAGTGCGTTGCTATCTCCTGTCTACGGGTGCGGCGTCCTTGCAAACTGACGCTACCTTCGGCGTGGCCCATACCACTCAGATCCCTTCATGAGCGCTCCTCCAGCCGCAGCAGGCTCCTCAGCTCCGGCGTCCACGACGAATGCGTTTGACGAGAAGTCCGAGCTAAGGCAGCGCTCGACATCGACTCATCCGCCTCAGCCGCCGCCAGGGACGGCCGATGATCTTCGAGCCGAGGATCTCGATTGAAGAGGCCGAAGAAGGAAAATCTCAAAATGTGCGATCGCAAGCTATATTCAAGCGCTTCCATCGCATTTCAACGATGCTTGGGAGATAGAGGCCATGGGTAGGACAAACGGAACAGAACCCTGAGTGGTAGGAGGCTGGGCCAGGGACATCCTGGAAGAGAAAGGGCAAAGGGGAGAAGGGTGGGAAAAAGAGGTACAAGTGACCCTCGAGCGGCGGGGTAGTCGAGAAGAGGGCGGCCTCTCGCACCGTTGCAGAGAATGGGGGGCAGAAGATAATCGAGGGCGCCTGGCGACGAGTGGAACCAGGCAGGGAAGGGAAAGGGTTTGCGGAGGAGCGACTGACGAGGTGAGGGGATGGAGACAAAGGAGCTTGCAATCCGACCGGTTGGCTTTGCTCGACGACCATCCGCGCGATGGCTGAAAGGCCGATGCGCGTCATAGGCCTGGCGATCGGAAAGGGAGAGAAGGCCGCCGGTAATCGCGGAATGGTTTAAGAAGCGCGGGGTGTACGAGCAGGGCAGGCTGGACATGCAGCAACGACAAGATCAGAGAGGATGGAGGGATGTAGGGCGAGGGCACAACCCAGACGAGAAGCCGGCCAGATCGAGAGCAAGACGAAAGCAAATAGGCGAGCGGGGATGCCGTGTACGCGCCGCGCTTAGAGAATGCCAGAGTCGCGCAGGGCGTTCTGAAGGATTGTCTCCTTAACGGCGGCAAACACGAGCCGGATCTGATGTCGGGAGATGACAAGGCGGAGGTCGTCAGAACGGGGTTCGAGGCGTAGCGGCGCTCCCGCCGGACAGAAAGACCTCTTCATCGGGGAGAAAACGCACGTTACTCGTGTCGGTCGCCTGCGTCAGGTGTGGGTAGACCGACAGCCTCGCTCGATTTGTCTGCGTAAAGCGCCAGAGGATGTACTTGGCCGCCTTGTTGATGTCTGGCCCACCCGAATACTCCGGAAAGTAATTTTCGAGCGGCGTCTTAGGCAACTTGGCCTTGAAGACGTCGATCTTATTGAGGAAAAGGATGACCGACGTCCGCAAGAACCAGCGCGAGTTGATGACAGACTCAAAGAGTACGAGCGACTCCTGCATCCGGTTCTGTGAAAGGTTTGTCCGTCGAGACTGGAGCTCAGCCAACCGGGAGTCTATAGCAGGCTACAAGGAGCAACGAGCGCGGCGTACCTGTCCGTTCTCTTCAAGCAGCACCTGGTCGTACTCGCTCAGAGCGACGCAGTAGATGATGCTCGTCACCGCCTCAAAGCAATGCTGCAGAATAAGAGTACTGCTTGTCAGCGGAAAACCCTTTGGAGAGGCATGAACGACGATGGAAAAGACGAACAATCCACTTCTTACGTTCTGATCGTTGACCGCCGACGTCAAACATGCTGCGAAAGAGGACGCAGTCCCAGTGTCAGCCAGGGCCGAGTCGCCATGGTCAAGGTCTCTCTTGTAGCCGCACTGTATACTGAGCTGGCCCATCGTGAAGCGCGTCTCGCTAATGCCGGTCGTCTTCGTCCGCGCTCGCAGGACGTCGTTCTCGTCCGGGATGTAGTCTGGCGCGCCTATCCGCTGGATCGCGCCGAAAAAGCTGCACGATGAGGGCTGCGGGTCAGTGAGGGGTCCTTCTGCACACGCTTGATAGCAAGGATCGGACGACGAACTAGGTGGCCGAGTCCATCAGGTAGAACTCGCTCGAGTGCTTGTTAAGGATGTCAGCAATGACCGGGTCCTGCCAGAGCGACTCGATCGCCTTAGCGATCTCCGGTGAGAGGACAAGCGACGACTCGGCGTCAATCCGGTAATCGAGGATTTTGTCCGCATACACCTTGCGAAAGGAAGAAGAAAGGAATGCAGGCTGGTCAGGCAACTGGACAGATCCCGACTCAGACCAAGGCATAGCATCCCTCCGTCTGTCGACCCGAGGCGAACAATCAATTCTCCGAGAGTCTCTTGGCGAACGGACGCACCCTGTTGGCCGGCTCCTCCGGGTCGACGCCAATCTTGCGACATGCCATGACGAGCGCCTGTGCCGAGTCGACGAGGTTCTTGTACCTGAAGGGCAAAAGGAATGGGTCAGGCCTGCGAGGTCTGAATCATGACCATGGCCGACATCGTACAGCGAGACGGGCGAGCGACAAATTATGCTCCTGAAGCATGACAACGCTCGCGCGGACAGTACTCCCCCTCCTGGGCCGTGCGGCCGGCTGGTGCGGTTGTCCAGCCGTGCGGCTGCGAAGTCCTCGCCCACTTTGACAAAGAATTTGCACGCCGGTGCACGAACCTGGACTCGAGCTGTGCTTCGCTCGGGCAGGCGACCGCTGGATTGAACTGCCCCCACCGGCTCTGACGCAAACAGCTTGTCCAAAGTAAAGCGATCACCTAAGGTCCTTTGTCGACCTCAATCCCGCTGGACACCCAAACTGGCCGAGCCAGACCGCTCTAGCTGACCCTCGAATTTCGAGGTCCATTGCCAGGGCGTCTCATCAACGGGGTCACGCCTTGCAAGCGAGTGCGAGCGCACAAGAGCGAGGCAGGCTAGCCAGCCCTCGAGACGCGCGAGCGGGCATCATCCCAACGGCTGTTTGCTTGCGCCTGACCAGAGTGGCAGCGCGAGCACTGGAGCCCTCGTTGCCGCCCCGCAGGCAGACTTGAAACACAAATGACGCAACCGGGCGCCACATCGAGGGAGAGAGGAGGGCGACGCACACGATGAGTCGGAACATGAGGAGCTCCTCCTTCGAGTAGCCGTTCTGATGAATGATCTTCATCTGCTTGACGATCGTGCTCTTGCCCGACTCGCCCGAGCCTGCGCCAGCCCCGCATGAGAGAAGCCGTCAGCGAACGAAGGTTCCAGGTCGGAAGAGAGCTGCCGACACCGCCGTGATATCTTTTGTCCCGTCTCCAAGCACAGCCGTACGACAGCGTCGGCACATCGTGGAGTAGTAACACCCAGCCACTCGAGGCCTTGTTGCGAGACGTGTCGTGACCCGTCATGCCTGGCTCTGCCTCCCGCCAGCTCAGCCGCCTGGCGCCTCCATGAGGATTCAAGCAGGACCGAAGTGACCTTGACAAGTGTGACAAGGCGGTCCGATAAGGGGCGGATGGGTTGAGGAAAGCATGAGGGAAGAGGACGGTAGGAGGCGGCTGCCGGCCCGAAGCTGGGAGCAACCGTCTGGCTTTGAGAGAAAGACCGCTACGAGGCTTGCTGGACGAGCGGTCCAGCGAATGCCGGAACGAACAACTCCGGAGACAGAGCTCTGAAGCTCCATGCCCTAGGTAGTCATTTGCCCGAAGTCGACTGCAGAGCGGACGAGAGAGAGGCACGCACCGAGCAGCAGGATCTTGCACTCCTTCTGGAACTTCTTCGAATCCTCCTCGATCTGCTTGTCGATAGCGTACGACCGGTCGCGGTCGCCCTTATCGGGCGTGGACGATCCGCAGCCCATCTTTCAGCGAGCGGGGAGGGAAGCAAGGGTGGAGAGGCTGGGAGGGAGGAGGGGGGCTGGGGAAGAGGCGGCGGCCGTTCGGAGGGCGGGCGCGAGATGGAACGCGCGCGCGACGAGGCAAAGGAGGCGCGCAGAGGGGAAAGGCAAGGGTGTCGACTCGAGCCCGGACGGTCCGCCGCTGGTAGGATTCTACGAGAGAAGGAGTGCTGCTGGGCCTTGGATGCTTGCCGTAGGTGTGCCTTGGGCCCTGCGAGTGTGCGACGAAGGGTCAGGGTCCCGGGGAGCGGAAGGTGCGGACGAGAGGGGCGGGCGGGCGGCGGCAGGCTGGCGAGAGCCGACAGGCGGGCGGCGAGACACAGCTCGCCAGGGCTCGGCCCAACTCAGAGAGACCAAACCCCTTTGGAGTGGACCATATCCTGGGATGGGCACAGGCGTCTCGTCTGCTGCTCACCCGTTGGATCGGGCAAGGACATCGTTATCGCATGCCGTCTAGCGGGGACCTTCCAGCCAACGCTCTTGGCAACAGCCGCACTTCCGGCGACAGCTGCCCGAGGCGAGCTCACGAGCCGTAGCAGAGGGCTCTGCTGAAGCTCGCCAATGAGCTTGGCGAGCTCCGTTATTACTCCGGTGAATCTACGTTTGAGAGTGGCTCGCACTTCTGAGCTTCCGAACTGGGCTGAAGCCTCAGAGCCGACGTTTCGAGCACGAGCCTGTCGAGGGCTGCTGCTGCGCGAGAGAGGGAGGCCAAGGACTACCGGGACCTCCGTACTTCGTTGCTTCTTGACGGCGATCTCGCCTCATTCAACGACAACCTTGAAGCGGCACAACCCAGAACGTGCAGGATGCAGTGAGCGTTGCTCTAGACACTAGACAGGACACCTCTCATATCCTGGCGAAGAACAAACGGCAGGTTGCCTCCTCTCGACCGGCCCGAGCTCTGCTCATGTCGGACAACGCCCTCGCATCGCCATCGTCTGCCCAGCCCCGCAGCCCAATAGCCAGTCCCCACGAGAACAGCGCCTCCCTCCTCGACGTCCTTTCCCTCTCTAAACGGTGGCCGGCAGTGATACCGCTTCAGCTCGCTCAGTCGATCGGCGAAGCAGACCTCGTTGAGCTCTTCAAGACGTGGCAAATCGTTCGTTTCGTCCCTTGCTCTTCGTGTAGCCTACGCCGTCCGATATCCGCTCGTTCACGCTGGCTATTGAGGGAGTGGTGTCGGCGGGGTACCTTCAGGATCCGAAGCTCAACCGCTTTTGCTAACCAATCTCGCTCCTGCCGCGGGCAGTACGTCCCAGACCTCTGCCAGGCTGACGGTCGGCCGCTGGAAGAGGATTTACGCATGATCACGTCTGGGAATACAACCGCAGCTTCAGAAGCACGGAGGAGCGATGCTTTAATCTCGGCGGCTCTCGACAACGGCAGTGACAACGATGTTGGGAGCAGCACTCCTTCAGCGGACTCTGACGAAGACGCATCGGCTTACAACCCTCTCGCATACGAGCCAAGTGCGGGCTGTATGTGCGTTGCCGAGTCTACGGCCGCTGGTGAAGGGGAATTGAGCGAGGTTTTGAGAGGAACATGCGTACTGTATCACGCCGGTCCGATCTGCGAATGCATTGAGGCTTCGGTGCGTCCCTCCCGATCTCTCTATCTCTCGTCACATACGAAAGGTGTCTTGACTCGTCGCGCGTCTTCACACCCTGTTGGGGCGGTGACCTAAAAGGGCTACTTCTACGAGCCGCAAGATGGACTCTCACGACGTCGATCTCAATCTCCCCCGGTGGTTTTACCCACTTCAGCAGAGCTGAACCCTCGCTCGACGCGGAAGAGATCTCCCTCACCTAACCTCGATGGATCCTCTTTCCGTCGACGTCAATCGCCTCGTCCTTGCCTGCAACTGCCGCATCCCGCGCACCTCCCGCTTGTAGAGTGTGGTCCCGGTTGCTCGTGCCCTTCCCCTGTGGCCATCGACGGCGTCAGGTTGACCGTCGCTTCGCCTTCAGCGAACCAAAATCGTGCTCAGTCTGAAAAGGCAACATTGTGTGCAAATCGACCGTCTCAAAGCGAGCCTCACCCGTACGTCTCTCAGAATACGCCCCTTATAATGCAATACCGCCGAGAGGCTGACGTAGGGGCGGCCCATTCGCCCGCTTGAGGTCAGGTATCTCATCCTCGGTCGCTCTCCGCTTGGCCAGCTCGGCCTCTTCGCTCCATGTCGTATCCCCGAGGGGTCCTTTTGCTGTACATACGCCGGTGAAGTTGTGTCGACTTCCGATGCTCGCGCGCGCTGGACGGCCCGGGCCAAACGAGGGGAGGGCAATTACATCTTTAGTCTACGCGAGGGCGGCCGGCCGACGGTCCACATCGACCCAACGCGGATCGGAGGGATCGGCCGCTTCCTTAACCACTCGCACGCGCCCAACCTCATCCCTCTCCCAATCCACCGCGTGCCGACCTATAGAACGACAGCCCGGATCGCATTTTTCGCCGCGCGCGACATCGCGTGTGGCGAGGAGCTCTGCTGGGACTACGGTGATGGCGCGGTAGGACGTCAAGCATCGCAGGGAGCGATGGAGAGCGAGAGGCGAACGATTTGTCGTTGCGGGGCGGCGGCGTGCGACGGATTTCTGCCGTTCGACGGAGAGCTTTGACCTGGACCGAACGACGTGTCGAGCCTCACGGCTCTGGATGTTCTATGTCGATTGTGCCAGCTATCGTTCTCATGAGTCCAAGGTAGGCTCGGAAGCTCGAGATGGACCGCATTTAGGACATCGGCCGCCGCTCCCAGTCGAAGGGGCTGTCGGCCCAGATGCGGAGCAGGTAATGTCCCTCGAGCCCAGGCGCATACGTCGACCAGACGAGGCGATACTCACCTCGGCTGAGCCGGAACTGACTGATGGAAGCCCCACCAACAGCGTCCGTGTACGGGCCCGAGGTGGCCCGCTCAGGACCGGCGGCGGTCGCCGATGAGAGGTCGGCAGACGTCGGCGGGGATGCAAAAATCGTTACATTGAGCGGTAGCCGCGTTGGAGGTGTGGACGAACCAGGCTTCAAAGCGGCACAGAGGCGTACTCTTTGTTGTTGATGATGAAGCGAGGGGTGTCAGTTCCGGCAACAATGAGCGTCAAAGTGCTCATAAAGACGCACAGGACGTTGGCGTCGGTGTGGAGACGGAGCGTCCCGGACGGGTTTCTCCAGTACCTGCCGAATGTTGGGCTTCCAAACGAAGTGCTCTCCGTCCTGACAGGGAATATTTAGTGTCAGAGCACGCGCAGAGGACAAAAGACCCTCAGCAACGGTCGTTTAACAACTCACCACGAGCCGTTGATCGTCCTGGAGAAGAGGCCGGCCCCTTCTTGCGGGACTGGTCGAAGCATGACGGGCGCCGAGCACTGAACGTCGATCGCAAAGTCGGCCTCATCGGCTGGTGTTGCAGCGGAGGCGATGAGAGTGTACGTCCCCGATTGAAGTTGATCTTTGCTGCAAAGTGTCAGCTCGCGCCGGTAGCCGCCCGAGTCGAGTACGATGTCTGCGTCGTCGAGGCTGAATCGGCGTGAGCCGAGCGTTGAAAGTTAGCAAACACCCTGTTCCCTGCAACGAGAGATGGCGTACTGACTCGACAACGCGCCCTCTTGTGCCCCAAAGAAGCTTCACGTTGACGCCGATCGGTTGTCGTTCGGTAACTCGGTCGGTCGATCGCTTAATTGCTAAGGCGAGTTTAAGCGATGCGGCTGGCGAACGCTGCAGTTCACCCGGCGATGGCCGAATTGTAAGCTCGTACATCGGATTATCGATGAAGGAGGGGTAAGCCGGCGAGCCACCGGCTGAGCGGCCAAGGAAGGTACCCTCGACACGAGTCGTGAACGGCAGGTCCGGCGGAGGGTCAGAGAGCTGGATTGCTGATGGGCCAGCGGCAAAGGCCGTCAGACTGAAGCGTCCGTCGTCTGAGTCATCGGTTTCGCGTGGCACGACGACCGCGAGCACTGTTTCCGGACGAGATGGATTCAACTTGACCTTCAAAGGTCAAGAAAGTTCCAGTCAGAAGGCCCTCAATCTGAGATCAGAGGGCTACAGAGGGAAGAGACTGACGAGATGCAGGTTGCTGTCGGTGAAAACCTGAGCAGAAGCGCGCAGATGGTGTCTGAGCTATTTGCAGTTAAGCTTTCACGTGAAGCAAGCGACTCACTGTGTGCTGCAGAGGCTCGACGCCGGATGCGCCCTCAGTCTCGAAGACGCGCAAGCCAATGAAGTCGCGTGGCGGCGATGTGTCGCCTGGGGCTCGAATCTGCGACATATGCCGGTTGAGCAGCAGCCAGACCGACCGCGCTTCGCGCACTTGCAGATTGAACTGCGGTTGGGAGGCTGAGCGACCGCAGGAGTGCGTCAGGAGAAGGGTCAAAGGACGTCGCTGAGCGCAGTGTCCGATAGAGCAGAGACGCACCGAGCCCGGCGGAAAAAGCACCGTCGGCGGTTGTGCTTGGCCAGGCCCTGAAGGGGGAAGATTTCTTGATCAACAGCTGGGCAGCATCCATCCAAAGCCAAAGTAACGTACGAATGGACCGCGACGGTCGTTTGGAACATTTCCGGATCCCAGTTGAGGTAAGCGGCGTCAAAGACCTGGATGACGACCTCCCACGGCATGGAAAAAACGCCTGCGGAGGGGCAAAATCCATTAGAAACAAAACGATCAGCGTATCTTTCCGATGATCAAGTCGCCACTGATCGAGACAGACGTTCGTCGCCGACTACCTCGAGCGCCGACCGCAAGCCTGCCGACCAGCCTGTGTCCTCAGAGATGCTGTCGAGCGGGCCGCGGACGGCTCGTAGTACGTCACGGGCAGTGCTCGTCGCTCGCAGGCGGGCCTTGCGCTTCCAGGGATTGAGTATCTTCACGAGACGCTTGCCCTGGTCTTCGATGAGATCTGTTGTACGCAAAGTAGGTTGTCAATTTTGCCCGCAAAAGAGCTGAACGATTTCAGACACACCCAGAACAGAGTAATCGTGCCGCGCGATGAGGCCCGTGTCGCGGATCTGGGTCTTGGACAGTCGCCCGGTGCCTAGGGTCATGAGAACTAAGCCTGATCGCCATGAGCAGGCAGCGTGAGGTCTGTCAGTCGATCATTGGCAAGCCACAAAGGGTCACAATTCAGATTTACCCTTCTCGAATGATGTCTTAAGACGCGTCCAGACTTGTTCGCGCTTGAAGTCAGAGCTGCAGGAGCAGGTCCGATCTGAGTTAGCGCGAAACGGACCTTGGGTCTATCAAGGATAGGACGTACTCTTTCAGGGCCAGGATTTCCGGTACCCAGCCGGTCAGCGCGTGCAGGTCGATACTCGAATTGGAGCCGGCGCTTTCCCAGCCTCCTCGGAGCGTCATCCATCCCTTCTCGAGCAGCCTGAGCCCCCAGCCATCTTCTACATCTAGGTCACCCTCGCCGTGAGAACTGTCCGTGCTTGACTGGGCAGTATCCGAGATTCCGAGCGGCTCGCCGTCCAAGGTGACCGGTAAGAGCGAGTCAACATGGACCGTCCGAGGGGCGCCGTTCAGTTGGAGCGTCAGTCGGAATACTATTGGATCACCCGACGTCGGCGTGAGGAGTGGCTCAAGCAAGTCCTGCAGAGCGTGCGAGCGTAACAATTTCAGCTTATGGGTGCGATCAGACGGGTCGCAACAAGCAGTGCGCAGCTTGACGCACTCGATTCTTCGACCGGCCATGCCGCCCGTTCCAAGCAACCATGACCTGGACGCTCGCAACAAAGCTGCAATTGGCGATCCGATCCTGTTGGACGTCTTCTGGGTTGAGGATTTTGCGCCAGATCCGACCCGCTCCCCGGGTGGCAAGTGGCACGTACGACCCACCGGATTCGACGGCCCAGGCCGGCAAGTCGGGGTTCGGAAGCGTCCGCGAGCGGGGGAGGAAGGGCGAAGCGAGCGGGAGGTCGACCTTGCCCCAGGGACTGTCGACGCTGGCCGACTGAAGCAAAACTAGCTCTTGCGACTCTATGAACGCAGGCCAGATGCAGGAGGAGCGTCAGTCGCTGGGCTCGAGCTCTGGTGATCCGACCGTGCCTGTCGTTCGCTCACCGGGCGCAGTGCGGCCTCTGGTGGCCGGCCGACGAACGGCTCCCTCTGGCTCCTTGGCCTTTAGAGCGGCCTTACAAGCTTCGGCCTTGGTGAGCGCTGCCTTGAGCTCGCGTTGGACGTCGGCCTTCTCCACAGGTCCACCGGCCTGTCGAACGGCGAGTGAGAACGTCTGGGCGGCTTGGAGGAAGAGGCTGAAAGCGCCCTGAGCTGAGGGCGGATGGCCCAACAGTTGGAGCGAGCCCCGATGGACGAGCGACCGGCCGAGGGCAACATTGGTCGTGAAGGAGGCCGCTGGCATGCCGGACGAGCTCATGGTCGCTTAACAGTCAACGTTCGGAGGGAACGAGCCAGAGATGGGCCGGCGGCCGGCTCCGGTCGCGCTGCGCAGGCGCGGCGGGCGAACAGACGAACGTGAGGCGTCATGGAAAGGCGCTTCCCGAAATCGTCCTGATGCTGCCAGGCATTGCAAGTGCAAAGGATCGATTGCAGTCGAAAGTGTGGAGCGAGGTCGTAGCTTGAGTGAGAGCGAAATTACAGAGGGTAACAAAGCCAAGCGTAGCGATGGAAGGGTGGGCCAGAGAGATAGTGAGCTAGGCGGCTACAATATAGTTGTGGTCAGAGGGGACCGGTGAGGAGGATTCCTGACAGCTAGTGAGAGATTTAGACGGAAGTCCTATTGATGTGGATGAGGTATGAGCCAGGTCAGTGATGGTCGATCGTCAAGCTCAAGGCGACTGCGGCCTAAACATACCACTCCTTGCGCTCCTTGGCCATCGGCGTCGCCGGTCCCTCACCGAAGAACGGGTCCGCAAAGGGGTCATCGGCCGCCGGCGTGTCGAGGAGGTTGCCGTACGGCGCGTCCTGGGTGTTAGCACTGTAGGCCGACGACTGGTCAACCGACTGCCGGCGGGAGGCCGCGGCCGAACGCAGGCGGTAGTCGTCGTCCGAGGAATCGTAGTCTGACAGGTCAGAGAGCGAGTCGTTGTTGTACCGGCCATCGTGAGCATCATTGCCGCCATTGCCATAACGGTTGTCGAGCGGCGGAGCGACGCCGCGCGACCCGCCAAAGTCAAGATCCTGGAGGTCGGGATGGGCAGCGGCGTTGCTCGATGATGCGCCGCCGCTGCCGATGCTGCCGACCGCGCTGTTGCCCCTCCGCAGCTGGTCCCTCCGGACGGCATGCCGCTGCTTAGCCTGCAGCTTTGCGAGCTCGCTCGCCCGCTCATCCTGAAGCCGCTGGGCCGCCATCTTGAGGCCGAGCGCTTCCTCCTCCGTCTTGGCCTCGTTGGGGTTGACCGTCTGGGCCGTCGTCGGCGCCTCGTCGTCCGAGTCGTGCGTCGCCGGCTTGGCCATCTTGTCGTACAGCTGAAGGGCCGTGATGATTGTCTCGTTGGTCTGGAGCAGTGTGCCGATGTACTCCTCGTCCTCGACGAGCTGGATGTACCGGATGACGCGCTTACGGAGCGTCTTGGCCTCCTCGAGGTACTTTTGAACGCGAGCGTTGGTCGTGATCGACTCGGTCTCGCGGTTGACAAGTCGGATGGCGTTGATGAGGTTGTTGGCTGCCTGCGACGCTCCAGCGACGCTCGTCAGGATCGCCGGCTTCTCCTTCTCAAAGTTGAACGGCGGCCGCTTCGGCGCAGCCTTGGGCGCCTTGTGCGCGCTCGCGAGACTGGCCCCGCCATTCTTCTTACGAGCGGCGAGCATGCGCTCCTCGCGTTTGACGCGCTCCTCGCGGTCGGCGAGCTCGCGCTCGCGGCGCTCCATCTCGCGCCGCTCACGTTCCTTGGCGTCGTTCACAAGCTTGGCTCGTTCGGCCTCGGCCCGGCGCGCACTAGCGTCGAGCTGACGCTGAGCCTCCTCGGCTTTGGACGACTGGCGTGAGGCGGCAGCCGCAGCAGGTGAGACGTCCCACGAATGATCCCAAAGACCTTCGTCGCGTGTCGCCGGGGGCTTAGTGGCCGCCGCGCCGGAAGATCCAGCTGGAAGAGTCGAGGCCTGCGAGGTCGGACAAGGACAAGTTGTCAGCTGATCCGTCGTTTTCGCCTGAATGACCAAGGATCAGACGCACCCGCTTGGCGCCGCCTCCGCCGAGCTCGGCCCACATGCCCGCAACGCGCGAGAAGGCCCGGTCGCCCTCGTCGTGCTGCACCTTCCAACCCTTGAGAACGCCCATCAGCCGACGCTTAACGTCCGGGTCCGTGTGGTAATCCTTCGCCGTCTCTCGCAGCCTGTCAAGCAGCTGCGGGCTGCTGACGAAAGACTTGGGAAACGTTCGCGAGTTCTCCGAGAGCGACTTGAGAAGCGTCAGGGCGCGGATCTGACGGTGAACCGAACCATACTTGAGCTTCTTGCGGATGGCGCGCGAGGCTTCATCCGGGCCAGTGGCGCCCTGGATATCGCTGAGGGCAGCAGGCGGCAGATAAGAGATATCGGAGGGGGGCCGATGGGAGAGATGGTGGGTGCCCAGACGAAAGTGAAAAGGGAGAGTGGCGGAACCAGCGAGCGGAAGAGAGTCCAGCGAGTTGTCGGCAGTCAAAGCGGAAAGGGTGAGCGAGCGTCAGTCGTTGATCGCCAGGCGCTGTCAGGGTCTTGGGCCAACAGGCTGCGGCCGGCCAGGGCGGCGATGGCAAAGGTGATGGACGCACACGGCCTCGACAAGCTCAGCGACACCGTCCAGCTCGTCCAGCGCATAATTGTCACCCGTGAGGATGTCGACCCAGTCGGTGATGGATGACTATTCGGCGAATACAAGTCAAGGTCAGCGCAAGCTAATGAGGCCCGAGACGGAGGGGCTGAAGCTCCCTCCGTTTCGGCCGCAGGCGCGTGCGATGGTCAGCCAGAAAGGCTGCCAGGCGAGACGCACATGAGGTTTGCCTTCGGACAGCGTCTCGAACAGCTTGAGACCGGTCTTGAGCATCATCGACATGGCAGGCAAGAGATCTGGTTGAGGAAGATGGGTTGAGGGAAGGGAAGGGCGACGACAAGTCGGTCCGACGCTTGCCGAGCACGCGCGGAGTCGGTCAGGTTCGAACTCCGCCTCGCCAGCGTCAGGTTGAGGTCGTCATCGATCAGCCGGCGGGGAATCGGGCGCAGTAGTCAGCAGTAGTCAGCAGGCGATGCTCGCTCTCTCTGACCTCGACCATCTATGCTTCGTGCTGCCCTCCCTCGCCGTACTCCCACCTCTCCTAGGTACGCGTCCGAGTCCAACACCTGTCTCGCCCGACCGAACGCTGACGCTGCTCTCGCTCCGGCAGCCTCCTCCTTCGCACCATCGCCAACATGCCCTCCGACGCCCCGACCCGTGTCGACATCGCCTCGATGAAGCCGATCGACGTCTACAGTCGGTCTTTCAGATCGCATCTTTGTTCTTCCGTGAACGAGGACTGACCTCACGCCGACTGCTGGCAGCCGCCGCGACGCCCAACGGCCACAAGGTCTCGATCTTCCTTGAGGAGCTCAAGGCCGCCTACCCAGGCTTCAAGTACAACGTCAAGCCGATCGACATCATGAAGAACACGCAGAAGGAGGAGTGGTTCCTTAAGGTACTTCGCAATCCAGCGCCTGCCATGCACGCTAAACGACGCTGACTAGTTGCGACCCTGACGACCGCCCGCCTACCAGATCAACCCCAATGGTCGCATCCCGGCCCTCGTCGACGCTAACCGCAACGACTTTGCCTGCTTTGAGACGGCCGCCATCCTCCGTGCGTTTCGCTCTCGAGATTCCTCGGTCAGAGACATCCGAAACTGACTGGCCTTACCGGTTGCTTTCGCAGTCTACCTCGAGAAGGTAAGGACTTTTGGTGCTCGAGCGAGCAGGCTTTGTCAGCGAGCTGGTTAGGGGGTGGTCACTGATCCCTTCACCCGTCTTAACAGCATTACGACAACGACCACAAGTTCGCCTTTGCTGGCGACGATGTCAACGGCGACGACTACCGTTCGGAGGTCCTTCAGTGGCTCTTCTTTGTCCACGGCGGCGTCGGACCCATGCAGGTCGGTTCTCGGCTCTCATCACACTTCACTTCGCTCCATCCTTTTTACCACCTCCTTCACCTCTCCGCCATTTCTTTAGCTGAGCGCCCGAGTGACTGACATACCAAGCTCTTGGGTTTCATAATTCGCGAACAGGGCCAGGCCAACCACTTCTACCGGTACGCGCCTGAGAAGGTCCCGTACGCCATCAAGCGCTACCAGGACGAGACCCGCCGGCTGTACGACGTCCTCGCGCTCCGGCTTAAGGACCGTGACTACCTCGTCGGCGAGGGTAAAGGTCGCTACTCGGTCGCCGACATGAATGCCTTCGTGGGTCCCTGTGATTGCCGCGCTCTCCCGGCGGAGCGTCGGGCGCTTCTTGCTGACCCATTTTGCTCTGCGTGCCGCATTAGCCCTGGGTCTTCTGGTCGCCGATGGCTGGCATCGAGCACGCCGATCTCCCTGCGCCCGTCAAGGCCTGGGTTGATCGCATTTGGGCTCGCGACGCGGTCAAGAAGGGCATGGACGTCCCGGAGGGACGTGCCGATATGATCCAGCACATTGCCGAGAAGGGCACTGACCCGAGCCCGCCCAAGAAGGAGTAGTAGCAGCTCTGCGCTTCGCCTTCCTCTCGCGACCTCTTGAGCGTTGCTGCTCGAGACTGTGGGGCCCATCTACTGTATCTCAAGTTCTCATGATGCCTTTGACTTGATGCCCGCATTTGCGGCGGCCGAGCTGCTCTCTGCAGCACCTGAAGCCTGTCATTTGAGGCCCCAACAAATTAATTAACGAGCGGGGCGGGATCATGCTGATTGTGGCGAGTCTAGATGGGATACTCGACTTGCGACTTCGAGCATGCGCTCTGCCTCGACAAACTTCTCGGCCCTCTTGCCCCTCTTCTCGCCCTCCTCTCTCTCTGCCTCCTCAACCGCCTTCCACCGGTCCCAGTCGACAAGTCTGCCCTCCTTCGCCGCCTGCGCCACCTCGGCCGGCACGCCCTCGGCGACCGAATGGGCGAGCGTATGCGGGGCTGCCTGGCGGTCAGACATAAGCAGGTCGGCGACCGAGTACGAGTCGTACATCGTCTGGGCGATGACGCCGATCGGACCGCGGGCGAGCCAGCCCGAAGCATAGACGTTGGGCACCTATCAGGGCAGAGAGGTCAGTTCGTGGCCTAGGCTCCCCGATTAGGAGAAAGGAGACGTACGACCTCGCCGTCGGCTGAGATGACCCGACCACCAACGTTTCGCACCCGACCCTTCCGGTCGTCGAACCAGCCCTCGGCCCAGACCTGTCCTTTGCCCCCCTTCGTCTGCAGCGCCTCGCTCCTGTAGCCGACACTCTCAATCACGAGGTCGGTCGTCGTCGTGACCTCGGCGCCCGTTGGGATTGCTGTCGAAACCGGATTTGAGGGCGTTGGCGTGTTGGGCGGGTCTGCTGGGCTTGAAGGTGCATGTGTCGGTGGTGGGAGCAGGGCGTTGAGTGCCCACTGAATGCGCTTGACTGGCGGCCGGGCCGATCCAACAATGTCCGCTTCGGCGTCGGGGCTATGGAGGAAAGCCTTCGGACTCCGGAGGAAAGACAGCTTGAAAGTCTTGCGCGGGCGGAAGGTGCTGTCGGAGGATGTAGGCGTGGATCCCTTAGCCATGAGACCGAGGAGCCGTTTGCGCATGCGCTCTTCGCTGCCGCCGATGCGAGCGACTTCGGCGAGCGCCTCGTCGAGGTCGGTCGCCGAAGGCCCCTCGAAGCGGACGCCCGGAAGAGCGAGCATCTCGCGGAACTCTTTCGTCGTGAAAGCGACCTGCGCGGGACCTCGCCGGCCGACAACCTCGACCGTCTCGACAGCCGACGCGCGCAGGACAGCCAGAACGTGCTCGGGTAGGTCGGTTGTCGAGAGCGCGTCGACGTCCTTGAGAAGGATACGGGCCACGTCCAGCGCCACATTACCCTGACCAATCACCGTGACGTGCTTGATCTGGCTCAAGTCGGGCGCAAGATGGGCGAACGCCGGGTGACCATTGTACCAGCTCACAAAGGCGAGTGCAGGGAAGACGTTGACGAGCGGCGCCGGGGCCGAGGACGCGCCTGGCGTATGCGGCAGAGGTGCCGAGAGCGACGAGCCGTAAGAAAGGAGGATGTGCGAGTAGTGGGGCAAGAGAGACTCGAGCGGCAGCCGAATGGCGGCAGGGTAAGAGTAGGCCGATCCCGCAAGCTCGCTGCTGCTGTTGCCGCCGCTGCTCGTGGTTGGCGCAGCTGCCGAGCCCTCGGCAGGCGAGCTCGCGCCGATGACGACGTTTCCAAAGAAGCCAAATCGAGAGTCGTTGGCGAGAAGGTCAAACTTGTGCTGAACATTCTGCTCGGATTAGGGAGGACGGCGCTCAGTCCGGACGCTGCACAAGCTGGGAGCGACTGAAGAGGACGGCGGACCTTGACTTCGGGGTGATCGGGCGCAACACCGTACCGGACGAGCCCGTGCGGCGCCGGCAACCGCTCGTAAACGTGCACCTGCGACTTATCGTCGTCTGCCGGCAACTGGGCAAGGATTCGAGAGGCCGCATAGAGCCCCGACGGCCCGGCGCCGATGATGGCGAGCTTGAGCGGCTGCGGCCGTGCCGCTGGCGTGGCGAGTCGGCGGCGACCGAGAGCAACGGCGGCCGGCAGTCGCCGAGCAGCAGGGAGCGAACGTGGTAGGAGCATACAAACCCCTCGCAACAGCTCAAGCTACCGCAGCAAGATGTAGGGACCGACTGATAGGATGAGTGGTCGTGGTTAGCCGTCGGCAGGCAGGTCGGCGAGCTTAGCCGGGCTGTCGAGCTTCGTCCGACGATACCGGCCGACCGCAACCGAAAGCGTCCTCTCCGACGCCCTTTCCTTCTGGCTCAGACACTCGAATTATTGAGCTCAGACTCGACAATCGACAGAAGTAAGCAAAGGCGGCCGACCGATCCCGTCACCTCGTGGCCCTTTCATCGCCGCCCGATCCCACTGTGACCGACGGCGCGCGCGGGTAGTCTCTCAGCCAAAGACGCTTGTGGCTGAAACATTGCCGTTGCCCCTTTTCCTCAGCCGGCGTGGCCTTTCATAGATCGCCTCGCCTGCTGTCGGCCTACTACTCGATGAAGGCGGCCCTTTGACGTGGCTGCGCCACCCCGCCAACCAACCGATACCTCAAGAGAAGGGCATCCCGAGGCCGGCAGATTCCTTCTCCCCTCAACGACCGACCGCCCGCCACCCGCCGCTCCTCCAACCTCCTCTGCTCCTTGTCCCCTCATCTGGACCATCGTCGCTCTTTTGACTCTTTTTTCTCTAATCCCTTCCTCCCATATGTTCGAGCTTGCTCAAGGTTGCATCCTGGTTGCTAGCTGGGTCAAGTCAGCGCACTTTTCGCCGTTGGTTGCACCCCGACTTGGTGCTAATCGCTCGACCACCTCTGCCCTTAGCTGCCCGCTGCTGGCCGTTGAGATCTTCGAGTGCGTCAAGTACTTCCGGCGCTTTCCAGGTGACGTCAAGGCCTACCAGGTTGCCGTCGTCCTGGCGCTTGCGATCGACGTTGCGACAGTCATCAGGTGCGCCCCTTCTCGTTTGTCAATAGGCTACTAATAAGGCCGTGCTATGCTGACTCCGTTCTGCTGGTGGTTGCAGCGTCTTTGCCGCCGTCTGGCTGTATACGATCAGCAATTGGGGCAACGCAGCCTATCAGTATGAGCAGCCGTGGCCGATCGCGTTCTATCTATTTGCCGTCGCCCTCTCGGCCGCCATCTGTCAGGCATATCTCGCATGGAGAGTTTACCGCTTCTCGCGTCAGATCTGGTTGTTTATTGTCCTCGCCATCCCAATCCTCGGTTCGGTCATCGGTGCCTTTCTTACCGGTCAAGGGTATGTTGTCGTCATCCTCAGACGCCTCTTTTGCCAGGCTCGTGTTGACACCCTTCCCTCTACGACGTTTACGCAGTGCCATCAACGTCACCCTCGCAACGCGAGCGAGCCTCACCTTCTACGTCACTCTCTGGTTGTCGTTCAAGGCCGGCGCCGACATCATGATCGCAGCGGCTTGTATCTGGCAGCTTCGGCGCGTCAAGGCTGTCTTTGGCGATACGCAGAGGTGCGAGCCAGGTGATGCCTGCTTTCGAGGGTTGCCAGTCAGTTGATCTTAGTCTTGACTCCTTACATAGCATTATCCGCCGGCTCTCAATCCAGTCGGTCGAGACGGGCTCGATTACGGCTGTTCTCGCCATTGCGGCAGTCAGTGTTTCTCTTCTTGTTCGCCGCCTGACTTTTTCGCACTCACCCTCGACTGTTCTCACCTTGCCTTCAGCTTGCCCTTTACAACACCTTACCGTCAACGAACCTCTCGATCGCCATTGCCATGTGCCTCGGTCGTGTCTACAGCATCACCATGCTATTCAATCTCAACCGCCGGCAGGTGATTGGAACGACGGCCAAGGACGAGCTCTCGCGTTCGCGCACGCACGGTGGCCGGTCGGGCTTTGGAGTCGTCTTGGGCAAGGGGCAGGGTTTCGGTTCCAAGGGCGGTGTCACCGTCCTGCGAGAGACGCACGTCAACTACGACGAGACGCCCGACCACTTTGACGTCGTTCAGGTTCAGCCCGGACTCTCGCTCTGGCATTCCATCGACGTACGCAATTGACGATCTTTGTTTTTTTGCTTGTGAACAACTAGCCCGCCGCCGTCATCTACCGGTCCAAGCACGACCGGACTCCGACGCCCTCGCAAAAGGTGCGCTCGGTATAGTCGTTGAGAGCTGCTTGACCTGGCCCTGACACTTTGCTACTCGCCCCACAGATGGCCAATGACTTGACTGCGTGGGGTACGATGCAGCAGCCCGGACCGGGTGCGAGCGACATCGAGCTGGCTAGGGGTGAGCCCCTCCGCCACGCCTGATTTAGCCGCCCCCTTCACAACACGCTCTGCGAGCGTTGCTGTCAAATCCCTATGATTTATGCCTCCATGCATTGAACCAACTAGATTATGCCTCTCTCTGATCCTTTCTATGGCCTGATCACAGCCTGATCGAAGCTCGCACACGAGTTCAGTCAACGCCACTGATCAAGGCATTGAGTCTCGAGGCGACTGCTTTCGGAACGAAAGCGATGTGAGGGAGCGATGTGAGGGAGCAATGTGAGGGCGGTCACCAAAATCGAATCGTCCAACCCCTCTCGACCTAGCCCTTGAGCTCGAGCTCCGGAAAAAGGCGCAGAACGAGCGCGTCAACGAGCTGTAGGAGGAGGGTCGCGTTGGCTCGCTCCGAGCTGACGAACGGGCCAAGGAGCCGGTCGGCCGTCGGCGTCGAGCCAGCGGCGGCAATGTGCGAGGGTGATTTCGTCGGATGTGAGAAGCCATTGACAGAGGACCGACCCAGGGCTTGCGGGGGAGAAGTTGAGAAGAAGAGGAGCTTGGCAATGTCTGTGCGCACGCGCGCGCGGAAAAACGACAACGGGGGAAGTGCGCCCGGTCAGTTTCTCCAAAAACGTCGCTCTGGCGGTCTCTCTCAATGCGAGTGTGAAATGGGCGGCACTGACCGGGTATGCGCACTTCAATCTGGTGCCGCAGTACCTCCCAGTCGGCTGCGTCCTCTTGCTCTGGTGAGCCGGCTGCCACTCTTTCGCCAAATGCTCGCTCCGATCTAAGAGCGCCGTTCTGCCCTTCCTGCGGTGACCCCTCTGGCGATACGTTGGGTGTGTTGACCGCCGAGGTCGAGTGGTCAATCGATTGGGGAAATAGCATGGCCCGAAGCTTGTGGACGAGTAAGAGTGGGAGGGCTGGCGAGCTGAGCGTTTGGAGCAACAGAAAGGGAAGGATCCTAGTATACCGCGGGACCAAGCAGAGGGAAGACCCAAATTAGCCGATGTGCGGGCATCAAAGGCAGGGCAACACAAGGGCGAGGGGTTTGGAGCGCTGGGTTCGACGAATGTTAAGTCAGACGTACGTATTGAGCAACGCCCGATTAAGGAGCCGCAGGATGAGAGCGAGCGTCGCCCAAGCGAACGCAGACGTCTCTCCCGCCCCGCTGGTGCCGCCCGGTGAGCCCGAGCAGAGTTCGCGGAGGAAGTCAAACCAGGGGTCAAGGAAGTCGGCGCCGGCGCCGGCATCACCGTCGTCGTTGTCGTCTCCATGCGTCAGGAGAAGGGTGCTCGCCTCGTCGTCGTCGCCGTCGTCAGGGTCGCCACGAGAGTCGACAGGAGTCTGCAATCTCGATGAGCCCGAGGTCTCAGCCATCCCCTCCTCTCGGAACCCGTAGAGTTCCGACCCGCTGTCCGCTCCCTTGTTGGACTTCTTTCGTGATCTCCCCTTTCGAGCCTCACGTTCATCCCTCTTTGCCCGCTTCCAGACCTTCCAGAGCCACCAGAGGCCGTTCGCGGTCGAAAGGGCCAGGGAGAGGAGGAGGGCGAGAGCGTTGAGTGAGCCAAGGGCGAGAGCAAGCAGGTTCGGTCCGACCTCGAATCGGTCCGCCGAGGTCGACCGAGGAGGAAGGCCCTCAGCGCTGGTCGACCCGCCGCCACTACCACCGTTGTCGGCTGTCGTCAAGTGACCCCCGACGACATTTTGGTCGGTCGATCGGGAGGTCGTCGGCGGCGGCGGCGGTTGATGGCCTCTCTCCCCGTCGTCGTCGTCGTTCGCTCGCTCGCCCTTCCTAGCCCCGGCGGCAGCGGCCGAACGAAGAGGCGGCTCAGGGGCGGGCGGCGCGGCGCCCGTGACGATGGGCAGGAGCAGACGGATGACTTCGGCCGGCCGACTCAGCCGGGTCAGGACCGAGTGGAGGACTGTGCGACCGAGCAGCTCGATGACGATCGTCCGTTCGAGCGGGGTCGCGAGGCGCGAAACGACAAGCCCGCTGTTGCTGCTGCTGCCGCTGCCCGCCGAAGGTCCAAGTACGGGTTGCTGCTGCTGCTGCACTCCGAGCGGGCCTGAAGGAAGGGCCGGCGGACGAGCGAGCGGCGGTGGAGCAGGACGAGAAGCAGGCGTCGAGCGGGAGGGCTCGACCGGATATCGAGCCGGAGCCGCCGGCGTCAAGCTAGCTGAGAGTGGGACCGACGGTGTCGCCTGCGACGACGGCGACAGCGGCGGCAAGAGGAGCGAAAGGAGATGGCTTGCGAGCTGAGTAAGGTAGAGCGGGTCGATCGGACTCGGCCGACTCGACTCCTCCTCCTCCTCCGCCAGAGAAGGTGTCGGCCGAGACGCTGCGCCTTGCTCGGCGCGACGACGGTCCTTGATGTCGTCAAAGTTGGTGGTGGTGTCATCCAGCAGGCTCCCAACCAAAGCGCCGGAGGAGCTCGGTCGAGGACTCTCTCCTTGGGAGGTCGGCCGCGTTGCCGCCGTCGTCGGACCGGCGCCGCCCCCTAGGGTCGACCGAGGGACGAGGAGGGCGAGATGCGGGTTGAGCCGAGCGTACGTCGCCTCGAACTCTGGCGTCGTCGTCGTCGTCGTCGATATCCTTCCCCTCTCGGTCGTTGACCGGCCCATTTCCTCGCTGTAAGTAACAGCCTCGGCGTCGTCGGACCGATCAGTCGCCCTCTGCCTCCCAACTCGTTCCCAATAGCCGTCGCCCCCGCCACTGTCGCCGTCCCGACGCCCGAGACGGCTCCCCCCGACCGCCGCCGCCGCTCGCCAAGCGCGAACGTGGCCGGCCAGGACGTCCGGCAGGTCGATCCTGATCCACTCGGCCAGCGGCTCGGGTCGAAGCCGGCTCGCGAGCGTCTCGATAAGGACGGCGAGGGTACCCGTAAGGGAGGGGAGGAGGTCGGTCGACCGAGGCGAGAGGGGCGTAAACCAGACGTTCTTCGAGAGCGGATACATGTGTGTGTATGAGTGTGTGTGTGGGCGGGCGGGGGCGAACGGGCGTGGAGAAAGAGGGGCTTGAATGGGTCAGTATGAACGGGTCGCGCCTTGCGAGGAGCGTGTCAGACGGGTCTCGGATCCGGTCGGAGTTGAGACGCACGACGTAGGTTCGGAGGGCGAGAGCGATCAGCAGGTAGACCCTTGAAGAAGGGTCCGGGAGCTCGTGCGCCGTCAGCTACCGGACGCCAGGTCTAACTGAACCTCTTCATACGCCGTCGCCCGCCCGCGCCTAAACTAACGTACTCGGCATCAAGCTCTTCGAGCAGTCGCTCATGCTCCTCCTCGCCATTATCGTCGGTGACGGCGGCGGCCGTGGGCCCTCTGGGACCCGTTGGACGAAGTGGCCGACCGGGTCCTTCTTCTCGGCGGCGGCGGCGGCGGCGACGGCCGAAGAGGGGCGGGACGCGCTCGGTCGGGCCGAGCGTGGGGAAGAGGAGCTTGCGAACGAGCGCCGGGCCAGCAATGACAGCGGTCGTCGACGACGACGTTGACGATGGCAGCAACGCGTTGGATGCTGGAGGAGGAGGAGCTGGTCTTGAGGCGGTCGTCGAGGGCGGCATGAGAAGGGGTCGAGGAGATGAAGCCTCGAGTCGGGTCAAAGGGCGCGCGCGTCTCGAGCGAGCAGCCGTCGAGACGAGGGCGCGCCGCGCAGTCTAGTGATCGTCGATCGGGCGAAAGGCAAGGACCGAAGAGCGACAGTGGGACGGGAAGCAGGCTGAGAAAAGGCTAGATGAGGAAGTCGACCGGCCCTTCAGACCCCAGCAGTCATCAGCGTCGACACCCTGAGAGGCATTTCAACTCGTCGTCGTCGGTATGAGTGCCGTACCCTTTGCGATCTCCATCCGACGCGTCACCGCCCGCTCGCAGCCGCCGCCCCGCGGGCCCGAGCAGCTTGGATAGCCGGCCCAGCCTACCAACTATAACTCTCTCTCATCATGGCCATGCTGCCCTCTGCCCTGGGTGGGATCGTCCAGCGCCCGAAGGCGATGACCGCGTTCGTCTCGCTCGTCGCCGCTAGCAGCAGCAGCACCGGAGTTCCCGTCGGTCGACGTTGCCTCGTGCTTCGTCCGCCTCGTCGAGCCCTCGAGGCCTCACCGCACCCACCGCCTGCTGCCGACCGCCGACCCTCAGCCGTCCCCTTTTCGGACTCAAGACGATCTCTTTACGCCGCCGTCCGACGACGGGCGTTTGCAAGCCAACCTCCTCTGCGGCCGGCGTCCGAGGACGACGATCGAGGGGCTGCGGCCCACAGCAGCGGCAGCGCGGACGGCAGGAGACTGTCTTCGCTGCCCTCAACGGCTCTTCCTCCCGATCCGCCTTCGTCCGCAAGGACTGCTCAATCGACCGGGGGGCGTTCATCAGCCACCTCGACGCCAAGGGGTTGGTCCCCCGGACTTGTAGGCCTCGTTGGCCTTTCGGGTGCCACCGCCGCCTACTTCGCCTTTCGATCGCCTTCTCCCGCCGCCGCCGACTCTCTCTCCTCGGAAGCTTCCTCGGAAGCCTTCTACAACCCGCCCTCGGCGTCGGCTCAATCTTCCTCGCCCCCGCTGCCGGCGGTCCCGCGCTCGCTTATCCGACGGATGCTCCTCGACCCGCTCAACGCCTACGTGCTCGAGCCCCTTCTGACAGCCTTACGCTTCCTCCACCTCGTCAGCCTCTTCCTGCCCGTCCTGGTCCTTAGCCCGATCGTTCTGGTCGGGCCGCGCGAGCCGCCCACCGGCGAGGGAGGCAAGGACCGAGGCGAGAGGAAAACGGCCATCTGGTGGTACAAGCTTCTGGTGGGGGCGATGCAAGCCGCCGGCCCGTCGTTCATAAAGGTGCGGGAATTGATCTTCGCCGCAACGTTTGATAGTCGGAAAGGGAGGGAGGGGGGGGGGGGGGGGGGGGGGGGGGGGGGGGGGGGGGGGCGGGGCCGCGCGTTCGTCGTGACACTTATCCTCCCTCTCTTGCCCTTCCCGCCCCACCCCTCTCCCAC
>MVAP01000014.1:36583-142041 GCA_014825765.1 Cystofilobasidium macerans | reverse complement strand
TGTGGCTGGGCGAGGTAAGAAGGGATTGCATACTTGCGCCACATAGAGGCGAGTGCTAAATGGAAAGACTTGTGGGGGGGGGGGGGGGGGGGCCGGACCGACGAATTTCTCCTGTCAATCTGACCTCTACTTGCCTTCCTTTCGGCCTTCGCTCGCCATTGCTGCAGCTCGCCCAATGGGCCGGCTCGCGGACCGACCTCTTCCCACCCGCCCTCTGCACCCAATTTGGCCAGCTTCACTCGAACGGCAAGCCCCACGCGTTTGCTCACACGAGAGCGGTCGTCGAGAGGGCTTTTGGACGGCCGTTCGACGAGGTCTTTGAGTCGTTTGACGTCGAGCCGATCGGCTGCGGAGCGATTGCTCAGGTCTACAAGGCCGTCCTCCAGCCCGACATCCTGCCGCCGGCCTACCGCGCACCCAAAGCCCATCCAGCGCCGGGACCGACCGGTGGCGTCGTCGATCCGACCTCGCGACGCGCGCCCGAGGTCCCGACGACGGCCGTTGCGCTCAAGGTGCTCCACCCGAACGTCCACACCACCGTCGCTCGCGACCTTAAGATCATGGGCTTCTTCGCCTCGGCACTCAACCTGCTGCCGGGCATGGTCTGGCTCTCGTTGCCCGAGGAGGTCGGCGTCTTTGGCGAGATGATGAACCAGCAGCTCGACCTCAGGATCGAGTCGGCCAACCTGACCCGGTTCGAGGCCAACTTTGCCCATCGCCGCGGAGCCGCCGTCTCGTTCCCCCGGCCGGTCCCCGACTTCGGCACCCGTGACTTGCTTGTCGAGGAGTTTGAGAACGGCTGCCCGCTCAAGTGGTTCCTTCGCAACGGAGGGGACGCTTACGACGCCCAGCTCGCCAATATGGGCCTTGATGCCTTCCTGGTAAGCACGCACTCTGCTGCCCTTCCTACCACCCTTTCTCATCTGGCCGTCCTTCTGCCACAAGACGCAGCCGCTTACTTCCCTTCCCCCACCCCTCCCCACTTTCTCCTATCCAACGCCGCTTCATGCAGAAAATGCTCCTCCTGGACAACTTTACCCGTGCGTTTCTCATCCCTTAAGCTAATCACGAAGGCTGCCAAATGCTTCCCGGCGGCGGACGATGCCTGACTGACGGTGCTTTGCGACGGCTGACACGACCCCTTGATCCTCCTGCAGACGGCGACCTGCACCCAGGCAACATCATGGTCAGTCTCTGACGCACATCCAACGTCCTCTTCCCGTTCATTGGACTCACTTTCCTTCTACCGTCCTCTCCTCATACAGGTCAAATTCTACCGGCCGACGACGGGAACGCTCCTGAAATCGGCGTACGACTACCTTCTGCACAACCTCTCCTCCTCCTCCCCCTCGTCCTCCTCACCCGAGGCGGCTGAGGAGTCGGACGACGTCGTGGCGCGGCTCCTCGCCGTCAAGCACGATCGGGTCGCCTGGCGGTCGACGCTCGGGGAGCTGTACAGCAAGGGCTACAGGCCAGAGCTCGTATTTATCGACGCTGGGCTAGTCACGTGTCTGGACGAGACGAACCGGCGCAACTTTCTCGACCTGTATGTGTCTCCCTCGTCCCCATTGAGTCTTGCTTCTGATCTCTGATTCAGTCGCTGACCTCGCCCTCCACTCCGTCCTCGCCTAGCTTTCAAGCGATCGCGGAGTTTGATGGCTACCGGGCGGGCAAGCTCATGGTCGAGCGTTGCCGGACGCCCGAGCTTGTGATTGAGCCCGAGCATTTTGCCCTCAAGATTCAGCACATTGTACTCTCGGTCAAGGCGACGGCCTTTACTCTTTCGGCCGTCCGCATCTCGGACGTCCTGACGGAGGTCCTTAAGGGCGTCCAGGCAAGCCACGTCAAGATGGAGGGTGACTTTGTCAACACGATCTTGAGCATCTTGCTGCTGGAAGGGATCGGCCGCCAGCTCGACCCGGCGCTGGACCTTTTCAAGAGCGCGCTACCCATCCTCAGGCAGGTCGGGGGCCGGATGGGCACCAAGGAAGCAATCGCGGCCGTTCCTGGTAACGACCTCGGCGCAATGCTCAAGGTATGTTTTTCGACCTTTCATGTCCCGCGAGCTGCGCCTCTCGGATTCTCTTCACTCCTTGCAAGCCTCCACAACCTTCCCAACGCCTTCGCCCCCTCCTTTCTCTCCTTTCACTCTCCGATTTTACATTGGCTGACATTTCTCTGGTCCCACCCTCGTCAGATCTGGCTCTACCTCGAAGCCCGCCAGCTCGCCTCCAATGTCAAGGTTGATTGGGACACCTGGATCAAGTACGACCGTCTGACACCAAACGTGTGATTCGCGCGTCCGGCTAGAGCGAAGCTCTCCTGAGACCTCCAACAATCGAACCCAACCGTGATTGATCTTGGGCGATTTATCGCGTGGAGGCTGGTAGCAGCCGCAAGCATAGCTAGCCGCCGCCCGAGTTTGCGACCGGCCTCGCCTTGCTTGCCTGCCTGCCCACCCTCCTGCATACCCTCTAGATCGCTTTGTCCCGCTACCCTGGGGGGTCGGCGGCGGTTCGTCCGGCGACGGCCGCCTTGCCCTGCCGTTCCCTTTCCTCATTAGACCGCCCCTGCTCGGGGCTCAGATCTCGTTTCGCCGTCCATGCGACCCTTTTTTGCCCGTTCTCGACCAGCCATTGTATGCGCCCTTACATGACGCGCCGTCAGCCGGCCCGCTGCGGTCAACGAGATCAAACACAGTGGCGATATGCGCTTAGTGGGCCTGCGAGAAGGGTTAAAGCCATCCAGGTGACGGCGGCGCTGCTCAATCCCATAGCATGGCGAAGCCGGCAGTCTTCTTGAGCCCGGTAATCAGTCCAATGATCCTCAGAAAAATCGACGGAAGGGCACGCCCGACTGATCGAGCCTCCAAAGGTCATCGAAAGGACTCGCGCTAAGTGCTGCGACCCTGACGACTAGGGTTCCCGAGAGCACTGGAACCTTTGAGGCGTTCACACTCTGGCCAGCTCGGAGGCCTGACTTCGCGCGCCTCGGCCCTTGAACCGACAGACATAGCTTTTGCAAGGTAGCCATAAGTGATACAGATGCATGCGTGTCCCCGGTAAGATGTGAAATCGAAACGTATTCGGTACAAACAAGCTCTCCCTCTGGGAGGCCGTCTTTGAGGGATAGGCCTAGGGATTGACCCGGCCGTCGGGTCGGCTAGACATCAAGAGTCGAGCGCCCCGTGCTGGCCTCTAGCGGTGAGGCTTACCAGCCCTGCCAGCCGACCGATCCGGCGCGGTCAACACCTCTCCGGCTCCTTCGCTCCGTGTCGTGCCCGCACCACTCTGGCCCGGGCCTGCTGCCGCCGAGGCGACTGAGGGAGCGATCGACCTTCGATGGAACGGGCTCGCAGGGTCGTGGATGATGTAGGACGACCGGAGCCGGACGGGAATGGGCGCAGCATGCGGCGGGGGTGGGTGTCGGACAAAAAGGAGTGGGTTGGTCCGCTGGCGTTGCAGGCGAGGCTTTGGAGGTTGGAGGAAGCCGTTGGCTGGCGTGCGCAACAGGTGTAGTTTAGGGAAGGGGGCGTCGTCAGCGGTTAGGATATATGCGTAATGACGCAGGCGGGTCAGGCGACGTACAGGTCGAGCAGCCCGCCGAGGATGACAAGGGCCCGGCTTGGCCGACGCTGTCGCGGACAACCGCCGGCCTGGGCGAGCTCGAGCCGGAGGAGCTGTCGCTGCTGCCCTCCTCTGGCGAAGCGGAGGCCGACGCCCGGTCATACGCTGCGTCGCGGGCGAGTCGCCGGTGGCCGTCGTCGAGGAGATCATCCGGCGGAGACGAGGTCGAGAAAGAGGAGGAGGACGGTGCGAGGAAGGCAGGCGGGATGGGGACGGCCGACGAAGGCGAAGACAACGAAGGGCCGGACGAGCTGATTGTTGACGACGAGGGCGACATGGTGCGCGAAGGGCCTCCAGAGGCGCGCGCGCACGCGCTTGAGGACTGAGACTGTGAGGGTTGCTTCCTTGTCTGGTGCGCCGCAGGAGGGCTTGTCGGAGTCTTGACAGGCGGAGGAAGTTCGGCTCACTGGGGCGACAAGAGGTCGAGCGACAGGGGAGAGGAAGAAGTCAGAGAGGGGATGGACGTTTGGCGACCTTCTGGATCCGTCAACGCAAGGTCAGCCCGCTCCGTGCCGGCCGCCGCCCTCCGTGCCCGAAGGCTGGAGAGGACTGGACGAGGCGGCGAAGGACGCGATGAGCGAACTCGCAGTCGGTCGCCCATCGGCCAGGGAGGAGGTGGGAAGCCCAGACAAATGCCCAGAGTCGGGGTGTGATCCCCAAAACACGCGAGTGAAGCAAGGCCTGGACGTCTCCCGACGAGGCGTCGGTCGCGTGGCGACCGACGATCGAGCGCCGGCCAACGGCATGATCGCGCCTCGGCCAGAAGCCTGGCGGAGCCGTCGATCTTCTCGACGAGTTGTCTCGTCGACGCCAAGAGAGCTGCTGCCGGCCGACGTCGCCGCCTACGATCACACGCGCCGAGCGAGACCTTGTTCCCTTTCCCCTCCCTACTACGATGCCATGTGTCTCCGGTAGGAGTCATTCGTCGCCGGACATGTTCAAGTACCTGAGTTCGAGGGATTTTCGGTGGCACTCGAGGCTGACGTTGACCACCTGTCGATCCAGTGGGAGTCTTGACGGCCCGCCTCCCATATCCAGTTGCCTGCACCCCATTGACGGTAACGATTGCTCGTTACCATGTCCCGATCTATTTCTTAAACTGCCAACATCACGACCGCCGGGCGATGACAGACCAAAAGGGACGTCACGTGTTCAACTCGGCGCCCTCCGCTGAGGCGCCTTGAGATACAGCGGCTGGCGACTTACCATACAAGGACCCCCCGGCGGGACAGCATCCAGCCGGATCCAATTCTCATTAAAGACTCACCTTTGGGAGCGGAACGTCGCAAGGACGGTCCAGATGGCGCTTGAGAGACCGAGGAGCTCGTGATTGACCGACCATGTCCTAAAAGGCGGTGGAGACGTCCGTCTTCTATCTTTGTCTTTGTCCGTCTTTTGGTCGAGTTGAGTATCCGAAAAATCCGATACGGAGAGACCAATAAGTCACATGAATGGGCGCATGGTTGCAACTGTTGTTCAGAGGACGACCAATCCTTCCACCATGTCAGTCTATCCGGCCAAGCACAATCCTTATAACCACGTCGGCTCCTGCTTCACGACGATCGGCTGAAGTCGGCTCAGCCATCCCACTCGCCTTCAGGACTATGAGCACTGACTCAGCGGCAACAACAAGAGCGCGCGCGTTTACAAAAGACGCTGGCTTACTTGCGCGATGCGTCTCCGTCAGCTCGCTCACCTCTGTGAGTCCTTGGAGCACGAGCCGCCTGATCTCAACAGAGCCCCCGAAAGCGCGGCGTTGATGCCGATGTTCTCTATCGATGTGAATTCGTCGCCAATTCGCTCCAGGGACTCAAGTCTCAGAGCATGGGCCACCGACTCCTCGTCATCGGCCGGGCAGCGACGTTGTCGTGATCTCTCTGAAGTCGGCCGGGGCGACGAGGCTCCACGAATTTCCCGCTCGATGCCGGACGTTCGTTCCAATTTTCATGCCGCTTGCTCCTTGCCACTTTGCCTTAAAGTTCGCCGTTTGTTTGAGTCGAAGACGACGACCTCCTCATCGCCCTGGACGGCGCCAGCATGCAGGGTTTGATCATTTGATCCATCCTGATTGCGTCCAGTCCTTTTATCTCGCTCGACATAACTTCCTTCCGAAGCGGGACACTAACTCACCCATTCTTTCCCCAGTTGCTCTTCTTGCCAGCACCCCATCTTCGACAAGGACAGGGGTGCCTAGATAGACGCCTCCCTCGTGTCCGGGCTTTCTGATTGGCCCTTCTGATCTTGAAAGCCTATCTCTGACAAAGCCTTGCAGCCTGCTTCGCTCACTCGTTCTTGACCTTACATTTTACAGCCCGGCGCTGTCGCCGCCCGGCGAGCATTCGTTGCTACCGGGTGGCTCGCCAAGCGCGCTCTTTTCTGTCCCTTTCACCTCCCATGCCCTTCCCTTCTCCTATCTCATATGATCTCTTCGTTTTTCGGCCATCGACTCTGGACTTTCCCGTGATTGGAGTTTAGCTACAAGTGAGACCACCCGCACGGGATGAGGGCAGCGCTTCCTAGGCAGTCGTTGCTACTTTCCTTCGGTGTTTCCTTTCTCTGGAGTCTTCGACTTCAGGCTTCGATCACTCGACTCCTTAACGCCTGATGTTTAACCCAACCGTTTTATGTAAATTTGACTTCCCCTCTTCTTAAATGCCGGACGGTCCTAAGATGACGCTTGGCGCCGGCGCCGGCTTTCTGATCTTCAGTCCCGTTGGCGAATACTTCGGCAAACACTTGACGCAAGCGACCAGCTGGTATTCGACATCGATTCGAGCGGGCCTCGATGTTTACCCTGCAGATCTTGCCGGGGGACTAGTCATTCGGTTGAGCAAGGGACGCGGAGAGGACTCGAGCTTTACAGAGCGGGCCGCTGATCAGCGAGCGTCAATCATCAATCGTCGTACCTCGGTCAGCAGTGGCAGTCGTCATCGGGCAAGCCGGACTGCCCCGGAGACGAGGGTATACACGCCCCATTGACTAAAAGTTGAGTATATGCGCTGTTGATGTTCATTGCGGTAGGTATGAGGTCCGTCTTTGCGTAACCTCTATGCTCGACCACTTCTCCTCGCCCTTTCACGCACGCTTCGTGTCCTTGGCTTCCGTTCTCACTTGTTTTGCCCCTAATTTTGTCGTTTGTACGAGTCCCCGATGTAGTCTCGTCCAATCTCTGAGGCCAAACCCAGCTGAAGTACTGTGCAGCGCGCATGGGCGTTGAACCTTGGCTCGGCTACCGCGGATCTTGACGGCTCCCATTCCCCAGGGCGGACTATGAGATCCGGTGGCGTCGGCGGATCTCCAGAACGCTCCTGTAGGTCGTACGATGGTGGTGGTCTGAGCGATCGAGAGGTAAAGAAGAGAGATGAGCGCATTGCGTGGTCCGCCGCCAGTCGAAAACAGGCTGTCACGACACCGGACAGGAGCAGCATCATCTATGTTTAATCAACGGTTGCGTAGCGAGGTCAAAGCTCATGGGAGGATGGTCCTCGAGAGCTGTCGTCATTGTGGTCGTCATGTGAAGGATGGTGACGGGGCGGGCTTGAGGCATGTCGAGATCTCGTCGTCGTGCAGGCCTGTGAGTCTTGCTGTCGTCGACGTTTGCGACTTTCCTTTTGTGCTCGTTTGCCAAGCTCTGCGTCGCCCGATTTTGCTCTCGCAGATATTGCAGGGGAAAGAGGGGGTAATCCGGTGAAGCGACAGGCGAAAGGGAATCGGGCAAGCGCATCAGTCCGATCGGACGTCTCGTAGTCGGGTGAGGGTCGCCATTCCATTGAAGCATGGTGGCCTCCGGGCCCCTCGGCAGCAGTCTCGCTGAAATTCGGGCAGTAGTAGTAGTACGGTCGAGGGAGTGGTCGTAGTAGGCCCAAAGGAGGAAGATGGTGAAGAGGAGGGCTCGAACGAGTTCAAGATCCTGCCCGTTGCGCAGGCCCGTGCGTCGTGTCTCCGAGGACGACGACACTCCATTTGTGACCATATTCCAGCCTCTCGATATAAAGAGAAAGTTTTCAGCAGAGCCTTTAAAGGTCTCCCCGAATTGAACATGACCGCCTGCCCTTCTGGGACTTTGCTCCTCGGCCAGCTCGACGGCAGCCTCGGACGCTGTTCGCAACCTCCAACTGCGCCCCGTCCCGACCGCGCCCGGTTTGACCCGAAGGGGCGCCGGGGCTATTTCCGCCAAGTTGTACCTCCTCCTGCGACGTTTCCCCTCAGCCAGACAACCCAAGCACCCAGAGTCAGACTTGCCATGAGGCGAGAGTCGATGAAGGCCAAGCCGTTTACGGCCGTCTGAGACTGTAACCCATTCCGGGAGAGTCGTTTATGACGACGTTGTCGGTCGGCATGTGGACACGTCTGAAACTGCTAGTGAGCCAAGCGTGGCCTGATCCCTTCAGGCTCCTTGAATGATTGCGGCGCCAGTAAAGCGCGTCGCATGACAGGGAAAGAGCGGTTACGCCTTAAATTGAAGCTCTACACGCGCTGGCCCGGCGATGCGAATGGGAAGTCGTAACTAGCCCCTAAAACCCAACATCACAGCAGACAGTGACGAGGGTGCTTGTTTTTTTTTTGCCAAACTACTTCAAGTCAATAGTTTGCTGCGTCAGTAAGCACATAATCAAAGGCGCAGTAAGCACACATCTAAGCAAGCAGCCATCGGTCCCCGCAGTCCGACACAAACACTCTCGATATCAATGGCCACAAAACAACAGGAATCAGAGTGAGGGCAAATTGATTGTCAGCTCGGTGGCAGAGGTCTCGTCACGAATAGTGCAGCTCAGGATCGGACTGATCGGAGGAGGAAGCATCTGTTCATTTGCCTAGGTGATGGACACCTGCCTGGTCGACAGACAATCCTCGCACGGGTAAACGCTTGTGATCACTGGACGGAGAATATGAGCCTCCTGCGATGCGGAAGGTTTGAGCTGATGGGAGGGAGGGGTGGGGGGGGGGGAAAGTGTTAAATACGGCGCCGGGGCCGTAAATGGGAGTCGCGAGGCTTGAATCAAAGCCGGTACCCGACCGTCTTCTGTCAGACTACTCCCCTTATGGGAGAAGGCTCTGGCTAGCTGTAGCGCCGTCTTCTCTCATGCATCGTCCAGTCTCGGATTCACGGAGTGTGCAGGAGGTCGTCGGCGAAAGGGATCCTTGTCATTGTTGTGCGGCAGCTGCAGCCGTGCGCAGCAGGGCGAGCGAAACCGAACCCGCTCCCCGCCCCTGCCTTCCTCGCAAGCCACCACCCCTCCATCTCCGCCAGAATGGTTGTCAGCTCACCCATGTCGTCTCCGCCAGGTCTTTCATTCTCGGTCTCTTCCTCGCGCACGGCCTCGTCGTCGTTCGAACCAGCCACGCCGCAGCGATCGTCCCGGCCCGGCGGCGGCGGCCTACCTCACCACCCGCCGTCGCCTGATCTCGCCCGGATTGCCTCACCTTCGTCGTCGCCAGCTTCATCTCCGACGACCGGCACGCCGGTCTCGCGCTCGCGGCGCAGCTCGTTCCTCTCGCTTGCTGGCCTCGGCATGGGTGGTAGCAGCGGACGGTCGGCAAAGGGCAAGGACCGCGACATCTTGACCTCGGCCGCCCATCCTGCCTCATCCTCGGCCACCGGCATCTCGCTCCAGTCGAAGCCCTTCGACTACGGTCAGGCCAGTACGGCGCCAGCGACGCCTCTCCTCTTCACCTCGGTGCGAAGTCCTGTTCCGTCCAGGTCCGTTTCACCATCGCCGTCACTTCTGACGCTCACGCGGCCCGCGACGCCGCTGTCAAGTACCGTTGACCTCGGCCCGGCCTTCGACCGGCCATCCCTGTCTCTGCGACCGTCTTTGTCATTCGACGATGTACTCCCACGAGAGATCAAGCTGCTCATATTCCGCTCACTCATCGATCTCTGGATCGCCGACGAGCCCCGGGGCCTTGCGCGAGGCGATCGCTGGGTCGGCGAAGGAGCCGGCCGACGCGAGCTCATCAAGCTGGCGAGGGTATGTCCTGCTGCGCGCGGGGATGTCGTCTCGGAGTTTGCGAGCGCTTGCTGAAACCCCCTTCTATTGCCCTGCTGAACACCAAACTCCTTCAGGTGAGCAAGTCTTGGACGACGCTCGTTCTCGACGGCTCGCTCTGGCCGGCCATCTCGACGAACGTCTTCCCCTTTCCAGCGGCTTCGCCTTTGACGTCGGACGGCCTCCAACGTGCACCTTCCGTCGAAACGCCTAAAGCAGTCAACGTCCTTTACCTTGCGGTGCATGCGGGCACATTTGTTCGCTCGCTCGTCTTGCGGGATACCGAGCTGTCAAGCGTCGAGCTCCGTAAGGTCGGTCTCGAGCTCGCAGGAGAGGCCGCCGCCGCTGTAGAGACACTGGGAGGCCCAAGCAATGGCGATGACGGCGGCGACGGTGACGACGAGCTGCGGATGTCAGAGCGTCCTGGTGGCCACGACAGCACAGGTCTGCGAACGATTGACCTCAAAGCGTGTAGAGGTGTCGCCGAGGGCGCTCTCTGTCAGTTGGTTGCAAAGGTGTGTTGGGCGCTAGGTCATCTCGTTTCAGCTGCAAACGACCCGCTGACACTTGACCTATGTTGTCTCTCTGACCAGAGCTCGCATTTAACGACGATCAACTTGTCTTATCAACCGGCTGTAACACGCACGCTGGTAGCTCTGCTCGCTACCGAATGTCCAAGCCTTACAAGCATCTCGCTTTCGCGCTGCCATGCGCTGACAGGGCTTGATCTCCTGCCCCTCTTCGTTGATACGACGTCGGGCGGGACGCTCGAGAAGCTGCACCTTGCTGGCCTGAAGGGGATGGACGCCAAGGTCCTCCTTGCCATCGGACGTTGCAGCGGGCGGCTCAAGAGCCTAGATCTCAGCGAGACAGACGTGACCGACAGCTCGCTGGCGGCGCTCGTCGAAATTGCACCGGATGAGCAGCCTCCTGCCGAAACAGTCTCTGTCCGGAGGGTCGTCGCTCACGGTGACCGGCAAGAGCGAAAGCACGCCCGGCGCGCCCTCTTCTCCCTCCATCACCTCAACCTTTCGGGTTGTCGGTCCCTATCGGACGCTGGTGTCGAGCACCTTACCAACACTACTCCAGCCTTACGCCTCCTGCAGCTCGCTGGACTTGGTCGGCTCTCAGCGCACCTACTCGCGCGCGAGCCGGTCAACCCACCGCCTCTCGCTCGGCTTTTCGCTGATCTGGCGGCCCTGCAGAAGGTCGACCTCGAAGATTCAGACGCGACCGATGACGACGTGCTTCGTCTGTTGGCGTCAGCCTGCGTCCGCGTTGAGCATATCGTCCTGAGCGGCTGCCGGCGCATCACGGCAGCCGGCATCGGGCACGTCGTCGCAGGTTGCCGCACGCTCAAAGTGCTCGAGGCCGATGGGACGCGTATCACCGACGCCCAGGTCAAGGCCTTTCTCGAAAACGTCCAGACGTCGGGCGTCACCGGCGCTGCTTTGAGCGTCCTTGATTCGCAGCTCATCTCACGCGCGGCTATCGTACCCCTACTACCATCAACCCGCCCGCGAGCCGGCTCGCCGGGATTCGCCTTCGCGCCCTTTGGCTATCAGTCCCACGTCCCGCGTTCGAGTAGCGAGCCCGACAGTCCAATAGGTGCCGCTTCTCCAGCCGGGCGGAACGAGCTCGACGCCACTAAGCCGGTGCTTTCATGCTTCTGGGCCTGGGGCGTTGTCGACTCGGTCCGGAAGGAGGTCGCGCGAGAGACACGCGCACGTGAGGCTGCCCTCGCTGCCGCCGCCACCGCCGCTGCTGCTGCCGCCGTCAATGACAAGACATCCTTGTCCCCGAAAAGCGGTAGGAACGAACAGAGCGGGGCGTTCGTAGCAGCCCGCCGTACACTCGGCTGGCGCACCGCGAGCTCGGGCTCGATCGCCTTGCGCAGCGTCCCCTCACGGCCGCCCAACCAACGCTCCTTGAGCCAGCCTGCTACGCCGCTCAGCGGTCGGCGTTCGGACGCCGGCCGCAATGATGATCTTCGCGGCTGCACAATCATGTGAACATGGGCGGCCGGTGTGTTCAGTGATCGGTCGGAGACCACTCGTCCCTAGCCTGGTGTGCGCGCCACTCTATTCTCTCCGTCTTCTCTTCCACTCATTCTGAATCTCTGAAGTCCTCTCACTCCTGCACGTTTCCGCACCACGGCTCCTTGTTGTCTCTTGCCTTTCAGTCTCTATCGCTCAGACTCGCTTAGCATGCTCTCCTGGATTTTCCTCCCCTGCTTGTTGCCACTCTACTACCTGCCACCCCTGTATGACTACCCTTCCGACGCTTGTAGTGACGGCATGCTCATCGCACGAAGCTCATGCCGTAGCCACCTTGGCCGTTGGGCTCAAATTTGAAGCTGGGGGGAGAACGTCCAAGACTCAGTGACTGCTCAAGAGACAAGATACGCAGCAGGCTGAGGAAAAGCGCACTTGTCGGTGCTCAGGCCGAAGTTGCCGAGCAACGAGTTGCCGAGATCCTTGAGCTTGCCGAGCATCTCGCCCTTTTCTTCCTCGGCCCGTGTCTGGATCCGATCAGGCAGGGTTCGCAGCTCCTTCTGCGCGTGTGCTCGTAACGGCGAAGATGCAGGGAGGAGGCCGAGGAGCTTCTTGTAGTCTACGAGGAAACGCAAAGGATGCGTCAGTAAGGGCTGCCTGTGTAGACGAGCCAGCGCAAAGTAGCGTACCGTCCTCTGCCGTCGTTAGCGATGACCAGGAGCCAATCGTCGTGTTGGCCGTCGAGCGTCGAAGTAGCGCCTTCACGTGATCGGGGTCGTCGCGTAAGGCTGGACGGGGTCGCGATCAAGAAAGCTTAGAAGTTAGCGGACCGCCAGAAGTATCGCCGGGCGAGGTCAGACCGACCTTCTGTACAAGATTCGACAGCCTCCTTGTTCTGGCCCTGGAAAGGGACGGACATCAACGAGCGTCGTCAGTGCGCGCCGGAAGTCAGTCACACAGGGCCGGGTTGCGTACCAGCTTCAGATAGACAGCCGCCATGTTGGCCCAAAGAACCGCACGAAGCGCACCGCAGCGCTGTTCAAGCTCTAGCCTTTTCACCTCCTCGGTCATTGCGCCGCTTGTGATCCGCTCGGCCTCAGCATCGTCCACCTCCTCGATCCGGACGCCCTCATCCTCCGCCAGTGCCCGACTTTTGCCCTTCGGATCCGGCGCAGCTGGCCGATCCGGAAGCGCCGCGAGAGCTGAGAGATACGTTGTCAGCGCTTGATGGAAGGCCTTGCCTGGCGAAAACTCTGCGTTAGCCTTCAATTTGAGCTCCTCGGCCTTGGACAACGCCGACTGTTGATTGGGTTGCAAGGACGCGTGTACGTTCGACGTGTCAGACAGGGGTGGCCACTAGTGCTGCAGTACGGACAATGTCGACGCACCTCAAGTCTAGAGATACTCCAGATATGTTGCTCGCCACCATCGTTCTCCGAATCGAGGTCCTCGGCCGCGTCCTCCCAGACCTCCCCGACGTCCGAGCCCTCGTCGATGTCATCATCCGGTGGCGCTCGTCCTGCGGCCTCGGGTGTCGCATCCGACTCAAACCCGCCGAGAATGGTTGGCGCCTCAGTATCGAGGCGAGCGAACATCTTCGAGAGTACGTCGGCTTCCTCCGACTTGGTCGGCGAGGCCAAAGCTTGCTGATTAGAACCGTCGGGGATGCTGGACCCAGAGCTGGAGGCCGTCGCCGACGGCTGCGGAGGTATGTCTGACATGACGTGTCGACCTTGAGAGCGCTGATGCAGAGATGAATGTAACTCGTTTTGCAATGCTTCAGGTCACAGAACTTGTAGCTCGAGCAGCTCAACTGATCAGGTTGCGAGACGGATGTCTAGCGAGTAGATGAGGGATAAGGGTGAGAGCACAGGTGGGAGTTGGCTCTACACGCGAACCTCCAACCGCCACGACATCGAGTACTTGCAGACTTCGCCGCCTTCCCACCTACACAAATCAGAAGTATCTTCTGGTGATTATCCGCCTGCTTCCGACGTCTTGTTCACGGTCCAATGTCGTCCTACATCCCGACGGCCTTCGCCTCGTCAGCCGAGAATAAGGCCTGCGCCGGCATCCGTGAAGACTTCGCCAACTGCCTCCTCCGCACAGACTGCGTCCTCAAGCAGGGACGGACGCCCCAGGAGTGTATTGAGAAGCACGCGGACGAGCTGCCGGAGGAATGCCAGTTCCTGCGCAAGAGTCTGGCAACCTGCAAGCGAGGGATGGTGCGTCGCTCTTCAGCTCGGACCTGTCTAGCAGCTCTGACCTCCACCAGGCCGCGTGCTAGGCTGCTTCCGTCGTTCTCAGCCGCTTCTGACTGACTTCTCATGTTGCTTCTTCGTAGCTCGACATGCGCAAGCGTTTCCGCGGTAACCCGTCGACGACCAACAATCGCAAAGAGACGGTGCCGGCCGTCTCTATCATCGGCGTGAACGCGCACGAAGACCGGTCAAAGACGACAACGACAGTGCCGCCGCCGCAAGCGTCGCCCTAGTCTTCTCCGTGTCCGCTCCCGGCTTGTCTCCAGCACGGAGCAGACTGTTCTTGTCCCCACGTGTTATGTGTGAGTTTACCGATGGACCGCTCAGAGCTCAGAGGGGGCCGTAACCGGATGCTCCGACCGCTGACGCCCTCCTGTCGGCCTGCTCAACGTAGACCAGCGCGCAGTCGAGCTATCGGCACGCTTCCCTTTGTATAAACATCGCACTGCTCTAGACTGGCCTTGTATGATGGTCGTCTGCGAGGCCGCGCAACTAGAAGAGGCTACCGGGATCACTCGCGCTCGACGACGACGCCAGCGACGAGGTATTCGCCATCGTGGCTGACACTCAGGTGGGCCGTCAGACCAGCGCCGGCGAGCGGGCCGTTCGCATTGAACACGACGTGCGGCTTGGGACTCGAGGACGAAGCGAGGATCGAGACGTCTTTCCAGCTTGGGGTGTAGTGCGGCTGGAGGGCCTTGTAGAGCGCCTCTTTGGCGGCCCAGCTGCGCGGCGACCAGAGCACGAGTCTCAGGGATCGGTGGCATGAGCAGATATCGTCTGAAAGAAACGCACCGGACGGCCAGAAAGCGTTCCTGAGCAGGCTGTCCTACGACGCTGTCGAGCGCCCGCTGCTCGTCGGTCGTTAAGATGCGATGAGCGAGTCGGGGCAGGCCGCGTCGGCGAACGAGCTCGCCAATGCGCGCCGTCCGCAAGAGGTCTGTGCCGAAGCCAAGGATGCGGCCCATGCCATCCGCTCTGAACTAGCAGGAACCTGCTGAGATTAGATGCGGCGCCTGAGGGATCGGACCCACCAAAGGTGCAAAAGCGAAGGTAGCCGTTTGGGACAAGAGGCCCGCACTACTGGCCGCCACCGCCGAGGCGCATTGAAACGCTCCACCCGACCATCAGCGTGTCTGAGTCTCTCCGTCCAGACCCGCGAACCTTATCTTTCGCGGCCTCAGCGGCCATGCCGGACATGGCGCGATGGTTGTCAGGTCCCCTTGTTCGGTCCCAGAGCGTTCCGCTGACACGTCCCACTGGCTGAGACGCCGCCATGTGGTCAGGCGAGCGAGCGAGGGGTCCAGCTGAACCAGCCTTCTCGTCTTCAAGAAGGAGTCTTCTTCTTCCTCTTGCTTACCTCAATCCCTTTCTCACGCCAGCTTGTACGCTCGCATTTTCCAGCTCTTCTAGGGCTGACACGTCGTTCACTCGCGGCCAAACTCTAACCTTCCACGAGGCCGACGACAACATCCTCGAAGCTCGTCCATCGCATCGAACCATCCCGTGTGCATCCCACCGACACCTCGCCTTTGCTTGAATTTCGTCTCTCAAAGCTGTCTGGACCCCAACGCGCTTATTGTGCGCCAGGGCTTCCTCGACCGGCTCTGCCCTCGCACTTATGACGACCTCATTCACCGTCAACGGCCGGACGATATTCACGGGCCGGGGCGACGTCGGCCTCGGGTGCGTTCACAGAGCTCTATTGGAGCCCTGGACTCTCCTTCAACTGACATTGGCCTGTCCGTTAGATTCATCGGCACCGCCGGTCTCATCTCGGCCGTCTCGACCGGCACCCTACTCCTGTACTTTGCAGTCTCCCCGCTCCGGCGAGCCATCTCGACGCAGGCCGTCTCGCGCGGCGTCAGCCAATTCCTGCGTGACCCGCTCGGATGGTACATGGGTCAGTCGGTCCATTCTTCCGAAAGCCTTTCACTCTGCCTAACGTACTATCTCGCTGCTGGCCGCTCAGTGTCCATGCTTTTCAGCGACTTTTGCCAGGGCAGCGGTTTCGTCCTCAATCTCGTCTGGGCCAGATACAGCGCGCTCTGGCTCGGACCTGCCTGCACTGCCCAGGCAGGCATCACGGAATTTGGCGACGTTGGTCAGCCCCTCATCTCAATTCTACAGTGGGCTGTCTGCTTAGTGACTTGCTGGGGGTCGGCTCGTCTCCGTAGGTTGCGCCATCTTTTCCCTCCTCATCAGCCTTCACACGTTTGTCGTCCTTTTCCTCCGCAAGACCCCGCCACGCTGGGCTTGTGCACTCGTCATTGCATTCTCGTGGCTTCTCATTCTGTTCATCACGTTGGTCGGTCCGGCCATCATCGCGCCCGCGACTGGCAAGGGCGACTTTTACGGCAACTCGGGCGCCTGGTGCTGGATTTCGATCAACTACCAAGTCAGTCTCAGAGTGTCGCAGTAGCACCGGTCAATTTTGGCTGACCCAGCCCCCGCCGAATTCGGCCGTCTATAAGGTGGAGCGCTTCTTCTTCCTCTACTTTTTCATCTTCTTGAGCACAGGCACAAGCTGGTTCTGCAACTCACTCATCTATCTGCGTTCCCGGCGGAGAACTGCGATAAACACGTCGCCCACAGCAATGGCCTCTCAGCGCAACAAGGAGATGAAAACAAAGGTTGGTTGCACAGAGGCGCCCTCGGCAACCTCGACGGTGGACGAGACGGAGGAGGTCCGGCCAGCAAAGTCCGTGCGGCGACCCAGCATGCTTTCGACTCTGACAGTCGGTCGACCAGTGGATGAGGAGACGCTCGGAGGTGCAACACTGTCCGAGGAACGGACCGAAGCCGCCGAGAACACTATCACGGCTTTGTCAAACCGAATGTTGCTCTACCCTTGCTTCTACACGGCCTGCATCTTGCCCGTTTCGATCTCGCGCCTCTCAGTCATGAACAAGACGCCGGTTCCGCTCGGCTTCATCATGTTTTCGGGCATCCTCTTCGCCTCCTCCGGCACAGTCAACGTCATACTCTGGTTGGCGACACGCCAGGCCTACATCGCCCGCCAAGCCCGCCGCGTGTCGTAGTGCGTCCTCTCGCGGTCGTCGCGGCGTTACCTGAGAGCCTTCTGACTGACTTCCGACCACCCTCGCAGCGCCGTGACGACAACGGTTGAAGTCTCGCCGGCGTCCGACTATGAGCTCGCTTTCGTTCCACAAGCGATGAGCGATCACGACGCCGAGCTGGCCGCCAAGCACGACCTCGACCGCGTCGCTCTCCACGAGAAGCCTTTTGAGGACGGCGAGCCAATGGTATTGCACGTCGTGCCGCGACTGGTGCCGGCCAAACAAGGTGCACGCAGTGGAGGTCTCACGTTTGTGGTTGGCTCCTGACCATGACTTTGCAACTGCTCGCGAGCGCAAAAGAAAGGGAGGCGGCATGAGTTGGCCGAAGGGCAGCCGTTGCGGGACTAGAGGAAGATCTCCTTGGACCGCAGCCGCTCTCGGAGCGTCTCTCGACTCCGGCCAGGGCCCGGCCGCCAGCGGCCGTCGACCATGACGTCGATTCGAGCAAGGCCGCACGCCGTGCCGCTCGCGAGTAGGCCAGCTCGGCCTATGCCGCATGATGTATTCCAAGCGGTTGAGAGGACGCCGACGTCGGGTGACCAGGCCTGCGAAGACGCATGCCGGGCGTTGAGATCTTCCAAAGCTTTGTCCGAAAACGAACGGGTCGCGCCGACGGCGCTACCGGTCCGAAGGGAAATTTGTGTGTTGAGACTCTGATAAAAAGGCTGGCCAGTGTTAGCCATCTACAGAGGAAAGGACGACGACCGGGAAACGCACTTGAGGTAGCAGGTTGTCAAGCATGCGCAGCTCGCCTGTCAGGCTGTTCTTATCCATCCGATAGACGTTCTCCATCAATGTGACCTGCGGCGAACGTAGGCCCAGTGAGGGTTAGCACAGCGCAAAGACAGCTTTGACAGACAGCCATGGGACAGCGCACCCAGGAGCCTCGGTTCTTGGTTGTTCCGCGAAGGGTGTTGGTGACCATGAGCGAGCCATCGGCGCTGGCCGAGGCAAGATTCGGGTGGTAGTCAGACGTCGAGAGGTCCTGGAACGAAGACGAAGAAGGCTGTCAGACATGCTTCGTCGAGCAGCGAGAGCCAGCAAGGTATCTCACCCAGATGGCGCCCTGGTGACCGACGGCGCGCCGCATCATGCCGACGCCTCGCGGCCGCATCGCGTAAAGGTAGGCTTGGTAGTCGCCGTCGCCTACGATGACTGTACCGTTCTGGATGGATGCCGCCGAGGCATAACATGACGAGGCTGCAGAACAAAGGCGTCAGCGTCGATAAGAATAAGATTGGCTGGGGACAAGTGACTCACAGCGTCCGATACGCAAGGGAAGGCCGATCCCTTCACTCTCGCGCAGGTCGGTCAGAATCAGGCGGTTATTACCCGACGTCATGAGGAGATGCTGCTCCCAGTCGAAGCGGTACTGGCCCGTTGCATCGGCTTGAGGCGCCCGGACATAGCTGATGGAGCGGATGGGCGAGTCGTGGACCTGCAACAGCTGCAGCGGAAGGGCTGCAAACAAGACGCTAGACAGGATCAGCGCAGTCTACGTTTTGTAAACACTTGACATTGACCCACGATCCACGTCGCCAGAAACCGCGGCACCTTTGACATCCCAAGTAGCGATCTGGCCTGCAATACGTTACGTCCGAACATGGTGTCAGCGGTCACGGACGAGGCCGCATCGCGCCGACAGAAGTGGAGCCCACGCACCTTTTGACGACCCCGTCGCGATGACCCGACCGCTGCCCCAGTCCAGCGAGATCAGCATCGAGTCGTCCAGCTCGAGCGTGGTGAGCGGCTGCACGTGAACTGCACACGCAAAAGCCGAATAAGATCAGGAACCGCTGCAGGCAAAACAGCTCTCTACATGCACAACCGCGCACCGTAGAGAGGGCCCTCCACCGGCGCCTGCTGGGACGCCCGGAGCGCGTCTGGATCCGGCACGGCAAAGAGCTTGACAGTGCCGTCCTCGAACGTGCCGGCGAGGATGCCCAGCTTCGGCGTCGTTGGACTCGGCTCGCTCGAGATCTGCAAGTGGCCGTCACCCCAAGCGTCAGGATGATCCAGTATCCACCAGTCAGATGTAAGAGGATGCGCCGCAAGGACTCACCGGATCAGCTGAGTCGCTTGGGCACCACTGAAGCCGGCAGGGTTGGCCGCCCTCGACGCAGACAACCATGGCCAGGGATGCCTCGAGCTCCCATTCGTCAGAGATGTCGTCATCCTCTTCTGGCGCTTCCCCATCGGCCATCTCGACGTCCCCAGCCGTACCGTCAGGGGTAGCTTCGCCGACAGCATCCATTACCGGGGCGTCGCTGTAGGAAGCCAAGAAGGGAGCAGACTCGGCAGCGCCGTCAGCGGGGCCACCGCTGGCAGTATCCGTGACCGGAGCATCGCCGTTGGAAGCCGAGGTGGGAAAAGACTCGGCCGTAACGTTAGAGGTGGCCTCGCCAGCAGGATCCGTCAACGGGGCGTCGCCGTTGGAAGCCAAGGTAGGAGCAGATACGATGTTGCCATCGTGCTCGAGCTTGTCGACCTGGTCGTTTGCCGTCGCCGGAGGTTTCACCTTTGGAGGCCGACCCTTTCGCTTGGGGGTGTCGCCATCAGCTTTGCTCTTCTGTTCAGGCGGCCGGATTTGAGGCATCGCTTCCTGATTCAATTCGGGCTTGACGACCGGCTTCGGATGGTAGGCGCGCCGCTGTCGGCCGACCAATCCAGCCGTCGGCCCAACGCTCCAGATCTGGATCGATCCGGGCGTTTCGGCCGGCTTGGTCTGGCCGAGGTTGACGTCAGCCTCTAGGCTTGAGTGTGCTGCGACGGCGAGGTAGAGCTTCCAGTCGCGCTCTAAAGCGGAGTCAGTAGGTTGATGAACCGTCACTTGAGCAAAAGTGGTGGGTGGCTGGAGGGGAAACGCACTCTCAGACTGCTCCTCGGTCATCGGACACCAGTCGACGCTCCAGACCGGCCCACCCGGATTAAAGATGGCGCCAGTCTTGCGGATGCCGTGGCTCGCCAGCGAGCTAGAAGAATGGACCGGGAGTGTGCACTCCGTCTGAGGGCTCGAAGGCGTTAGATGGCCGGCGAGCAACTTCAGCGGGAGCTTGCCTGTCAAAGCAGGCAAATGCGGGGCGGCTTGTCTTTAGAGTCGAGCGCACCGAGTCAGTCAACTGCAAGAGCTCGAGCTTGAGACAAGATGATGAAGGAAAAATGTACTCTGCCGTCAGCATCCGCAAGCCCACCCAGCCCTTCTCGACGCCCTCCCAGCCGTTGGTCGTCGGCCGCGCGCCAGCAACGGGATGCACAGACGACGAGTCGGGCCGCCAGCCGTCGCCGGCCCAGGCGTCCCACGGCGTCATGCCGTGGATCGCGGCGGTGAAGGTCCTCACGCGTCCGGTGACCTCCTCGATCCGCATCGGTCGCTGGGGGACTGTCTCGGAGGGCGCAGGCGTGAAGATGGCGGACCGGGCGCGTAGGGAGGGCGGCGCTGTCAGGTACGACGTGAAGTGCGGGACGAGCGGAGGGTTGCCCTCGGAGAAGGTCCAGATGTCTTCGCGCTTGCGCTCGTCGAGCGTCATGCCCCCGGCCGAAGCCTTGCCGCCGGCATTCTTGCGTTTCTGCCGGGTCTTGAGGACGCCTGGCTTGGACAGCGCCGAGGGGGCTGACGCCCTCGACTGGCCTGCTGGGCGGCGCTTGAGCGGCGTCGGCTGCTCGAGGTCCGAGTCGCCGATGAGTCCTCCGCCGTCGTCGTCCTCATCCGAGATGGCCCGAAGCGAGCCGACACTCGAGCTGTAGGCATCGCTGCTGTTGTCATCGTCCTCCTCCGAGGAGGGTCCGCCCTCGGCCGAGCCAGCCGCATAGTCGGATCCGGAGGAGAACGAACCAGATCGCCTGCCGCCGCGGCGCGTCGACGAGGCGACGGCGGCCCCCCTGCCTCCCCTGCCCCGGCCGCGACCGCCACGAGGCGTACCTCGGCTGCCCCGTGCTCCTCGACCGGCTCCGCGACCTCGGCCTCGAGGCGTGACAGTGACTGTCGAGCTGGTCGCGGCGGCGGCGGCGTCAGCCATGGACGCGTCGACGTGCTCGACCTCCTGCGGAGCGACGACGGCTTCCGAGAGCTCGTCCTCACCCGACGAGCCGCCGTCCAGCTCGTCGTCGTCGTCGTCGCTCTCGCCAATGTCAAGCTTGAGCGCATAGGAAGGTGTACTGTGCCGCGGTCGTAAGGACCTACCGGCCATAACGACGATGAAGGGGGTTGAGGGAGGAGCGTGATGGAAGTCGGATGCCAGCTTACGAGGGGCAGCCGACGAGGACGCGCGCCACAGGTCGAGGCGGGCCGCCCGTGCGCAGTCCTCTTCCTCGCTCAGGCTAGACACGCGAGACATCGGCCCATCCTCTTCGCGTCTCGTTGCGACAGGCTGAAGGCATGGGGCATGGATAGATACAGTGAAGCGAAGCAGTCTCCTGGTAGAGGAGCAGCAATTAGGCGGGGCAGATAAAAAAAAAAAGACGCAAAGGGGTGTGTGGGGGGGGGGAATGGTTCCTGTCGCAAGCCCGACCGACCGGAGCGAGCAGGAAGTCCTCAGACGGTGATCTTGGGAATGACCGCGCACCACTCAGGGTCCTGACCCTCCTTGAGCGTGTACTGCGGGAGTGAAGGGCCGAGGTAAGCTTAGCGATAGCTCGAGAGAGAGAGCTACGAGGTTGACCGGAGCACCCGGCGAAGGGGGGTGGCCGCACCTTCTCATGCTCGCGCAAGGCATGCTGCCAGCGCCCCTGAAGGAGCTGGAGTCGAGGAGCGATGGCGCCGTTGGGCTGCTGGGTCGCGATGTACCGGACGGCGGCGAGGGCAACGTCGTAGCGGGAGGCCTTGTTGACGCGCAGCATCGACCACGGCGTCGTCGTCGTGCCCTGCTCAATGTAGCCGAGGATCTCGAACCGCGAGCGTCCGACGTGCGCATTGCGGTTGAAGAGAAGCGAGGCCACGTCCTTAGGGAAGCCGTGGAAGTTGAACTGCACGCCGGCAACGAGGGTAAGATAGGAGGGCGGGAGGGGTCAGCGAAAGGATTAAAACGGGGAAAGCGGTCACGAGCCAGGGAGGACGTACGACGACCGGCTTCTCAGCGGTGAAGAGGCCGTTGAAGGCCGCGGGCGAGAGGGCGTGCGGGTGCGAGCCCTCGTCACCGAGGACCATCAGGTCGGTGACGTTGACGAAGCGGACGCGGACGCCCTCGTTGCGGAGGATGGCAGCGGCGGCGATGGCTTCAAACGTCACCTCGACACCGCAGCCGACGATGACGACGTCCGGGTCGACGCCCTTGTCGGTCGAGTACTTCTCCCAGACCGAGGCACCGGCGACGCAGTGCTCTTCGGCCTCCTCGGGCGAGAGCCAGCACGGCGTGGGGTTCTTGCTGCCGACGATCACTACGCAGCCGGTTAAGAGGGGGGGGATCAGTCACGGTTGGGGATGGATGGAATAGGGCTTTGGCGCGAAGGGGGCCCGTGACGCACGGTTGACCTGGGACTTGGATCGGAGGACGTGGGCGATCGTCGAGACGCTCGTGTTGGCGTCGGGCGGGAGGTAGACGCGCGTCTGCTGGCTCGGGAGGGCGAGCAGCGAGCCGATGAAGCCCGGGTTCTGGTGCGAGTAGCCGTTGTGCTCCTGTCGCCAGAGCGTCGACGTCTCGATGTAGTTGAGCGAGGACGTCTCGGTCCGCCAGTTGGTCTCGAGCGAGGTCTTGATGAACTTTGAGTACTGCTCGACCTGTTTAGCCAGAAGACATGGGTGTCATGCCGTACCGGAGTGGGGGAGGGAGGGGAGGGTGGTGATGAAGGTTGGTAATAAAGACTTTTGGTGAGCCGGCTGACACGAGCGGGGGTGAAAACGACGAGACATGAGACCGCACCATGGTCGTGACGATGCCGAGGAAGCTTTCGTACGACGGGAAGAGACCGGTCCGGCCAGTGATGGTGTAGCCCTTTCACCAGCAGAAAGGAAGGTCAGTCGCTTCGATCGGTTGATTCTCACCCGCTGCTTCCTGCGCCATCGAAGAGCGCACAGATTGAGGGTGAAGGGGGGGAGGGGGGAGGGGGGGAAAGGAGGGTTAGACATACCTGGAGGAGACCCTGGAGGGAGTGCTCCGACAGCATCTCAATGACGCGGCCGCCGTTGTTGGCTGTCTCGGGGTCCCATTGGAAGGCGCGGTGGGTCTGTGGGATGAGGGAGGAGAAAGCGAGCCGATGTGATCAGCCTCCCAGCCTGCCCCTTTGCACAAGGTTTAGGCGAGCGAGCGAGCGAGGCCCCCCTCGTCATTCGAAGAAAAGTGCCTTCTTCACCTTCTCAAAGACGGCGTCGAGCTTGTTGCTCGCGAGCTCGTCGGGCGAGAAGATACGGAACGTCGACGGGTTCTTTTCGACGACGGCGAGGAGGTACTTGCCGATCGCCTTCATGGCCGAGACGTCCTCCTCGCCCTGGTCGACGGTAAAAGCGTGCCAGTCGGGCAGGTAGAGCGGCTCGTGACCGTGGGTGAGCGCCTGGACGAACGAACGGCGCAAAGAAAAACCCAAGGTCAGATAGGGGGGGGGGGGGGGGAAGGCCCTCGCAAGGGTCCAGGCGTTCGATTCGGTGACCACCTGGCGCGCGCGCGCGCGTACACGCACCTTGTTGAAGCCCATGCGCCGGTCCTCCTTGCGAGGGACGATGCGGAGGGCTTTGCCGTTGACGACCTCGGCCGGGAGCGAGGAGCGGTCGAGCTCCTCGCCATCCGTCTTGGACGTGTCAAACAGCTCCTTGGGGTCGTACGACTCGAGCCAAGTCTGGAGCATGCCGAGCTGCTCGTCGCTGTCGGCCGCCTTGGGCAGCGGAACTAGGTGGGCGGGCGGGCGACAACCGTCAAAACGGTCAGTCTAGCGCAAGCCGAGCCCTTCACCCCCAAAGGAGGAGGAGGAGGAGGAGGAGGGGCCGGTCGGACGAAGAGAGCGCACCCTGATGAGCCCGCCAGCTGCCGACGATCGGGTTGCCGTCGAGTTTGGCCGGGCCGGTCCAGCCCTTGGGCGTCCGGAGGATGATGACGGGCCAGCGGGGCTTAACGATCGGTTCTCTTTTGCCGTTGTCGCCGCCGCGGGCCGCTTCTTGGATCGTCTTGATCTCACCCAGGGCCCAACTCATCGAGGCGGCCATATCGACATTGACGGCGTGCTCGAGCCTCTCGAGCGAGGCGTCCTCGGGCAGGCCGAGACCATACTCGACGATCCGGACCTGGTAGCCGTAACCGGTGTAGAGGCAGGCGAGCTCCAAGTCGTCCATCGTTCCCGGTAGCGTCCGCTCCGAGATCTTGAAGCCGTTGACGTGAAGGATGGGTAGGACGGCGCCCGACTCGGCCGGGTCGAGGTACTTGTGCAGGTGCCAGGCGGCCCTGGAGGAAGACAAAAGCGAGATGACCCACGTCAGGGGTGGGTTCCCATCTTTCTCTTGTCACAGGCTCAGCCGAGACGGGACGTACGCCGTGGGGCCCGTCTCGGACTCTCCGTCACCGATGACGGCGACCGAGATGCGGTCGGGCTTATCGACTGCGAGAGAGAGAGAGAGAACGAGATAGAGAGAGATAGACGGGATGGAGAATGGCCAACAGAGTCAGCGACGGGTGAGAGTCTGAAGGGGTGGCCCCATCGACGATCCGTGATTTAGATGAACGACGACGCCGCTGCTGCTGGGGGGGGGGGGGGACTGACGGACCGAGCCGAAGGCAACGGCAAGGGCGTAACCGAGCTCGCCTCCCTCGTGAATCGCGCCGGGCGTCTCGGCATTGACGTGGGAGGGGAACCCTCCAGGAAACGAGAAGGCTCGGATGAGCTTCTTGAGTCCGTCGCGATCACCGCCGTACTGCGGGTAAAACTTGGTGATGGCCCCTTCGAGGTAGAGGCAGGCGAGGGCCGAAGGGGCACCGTGGCCGGGTCCGGTGACGAAGAGGAACCTTGGTGTGGGTGGGCGCGCGTGCGAGCGAAATGACAAAAGCGGGGGGGGGGATGGAGATGAAGGAGGGGAGTGTGGGTTAGGAAGGGCGGCGTAGCATCTGACAGGAGTCGGGAATCGACAAAGCGCACTCCTTGTCGGTCGCCGCGTTGATGAGAAGGTTGGTGTGGGCGTAGACAAAGGTCAGGCCGGGGCAGGCTAGAAGGGGGGAGAGGAGGGCAGGCCGTTCAGAGTCAGCAAACGCCATGGCTGTCGTCGTCGTCGTCGTCGTCGTCATCGCGACCCCTCCCAACAACGAAAAAAAAGGGGGAAACGCACTGCCCCAGTGGCCAAGCAGACGGCGCTTGATGTGGTCGTGCGTGATGGTGTCCTCGATCAGACCGTTCTCACGCAGGAAGATCATGGCGGCCGCGATGTAGTTGGCCCTGCATGAGCGAGAAGAAGAGGGGGGACCCAAGGGGCGTGTGTGCGTCAGCCCCTCGCTGCGCGCGCGTGCCGGGGAGAGTCAACGGCCATCTGCTGGGGCCGGCCAGCCAACGCTTTCCGTCCTCCCACCTCTCTCTTTTTCTTTCCAGCAGAGCAAGGGAAGAAAGAGGAAGGCCCAACGTCAAGGGCGTCGGTGCCGAAGGTCCAAGAAGGGGGAGAGAGAGAGAGAGGGGGGAGAAAAAGGGAAACTGACGCCCGCTGGTAGGCGAGCAGGCCCTCGAGGTCGAGCTCGCCCTTGGCCTGGAAGGCGTCGAGGTCGAGTCGGACAAGGAGCTGGTCGACGACCGAGGCCGGCAGCGACGACGGCTTGGGTGGCGTCCGACCGTCAAACGAGGTGGCGTCGAACGAGCCGCCTTCGGCTGAGCAAGAAGAGAGAGATGGGCCAGGTCCCCCCTTCGTCGTCAGCCTGGCTAGCCAAAAAAGGGACACGCAAGCGCCCTTGCCCTGCCAGGGTCGGGCGGGCAAGAAAGTGAACACACCCTGGGCGACGGTTTTGAGGGACATGGGCTTGTGTGTATGTGTGTGTGGATGGGGGTGAGGGTGTTGATGAGGAGGAGAGGGTTAGAAGGTGAGAGGAAAGAAGGTCCAAGAGAGCGACGATTTGGAAGACTCGCGCAGCCACAAGAAGACGACGCGGCCGGAGCCGATCCCTGCGTCATCCGCGCGGGTGATCGATCGCCTAAGAGAGCTACGTTCGGTTTTTCTAAAGAGGCGCCCCCTTTGCCCGTCTCGAGCCGCCTCCGACGACGAGTAGCGGTGATCGTCCTCAGCCCTCGACGTCGTCGTCGTCGTCGTCGTCGTCGCGGCATGGCTCGGTTCCAGGGTGACGTCGCGTCGATCGGTCGGACGGCGCGGACGGATCGAACGGACGTGCGCAGCAAGCAAGCAGGCAGCCAGCCAGCCGCGCGCGCCTGCATCTATCTCTGCCGGTCTGCTTTCATCGTCGGCCCTTTGCTCTCCTTCTGAACCTTGGCGACCGAAAGCGCATGGCAGCTGTAGTCAGCCCTCAGCACGACTCAACGCTGGCTCTTGATGAAAAGCCCGCGATCCCTCCGATCTCCGAGAGAGGGCTGCTGCTGCTGCTGCTGGCCGATATTTAGATGGGCCTTCACCTGCAGCAGCTGGACCGACCCAACGCTCGCTAGCCGGCCGAGGAGGGGGTCCCTCTCCATCTGCATCCGCCCTTCGTCCGGGCATTTGCCTCTCCCCACCCTCGCGTGCGTGCGTGAGCGGGTCGTCGGCCGCAGCAGTCGGTCGTCGTTCCTCCTTCGACGCCCAGCAGCGCTCATCTCCTACAAAATACGCCAGCAGCCAGCGAGGATGGTTAGCACCAGCGCCGCCGCCCTCATCGGTCTCGGCCTCGGCCGGTCGCTCGTCCGGCCGTCGTCGTCGGCAGCCGCCACCGCCAGCCTTCTCGTCGCAGCAGCACCAGCCGGCCGACGCACGCTCGCCTCGTCGTCGTCGTCGTCGTCGTTGGCGCACGACAACGTCGTCGAGAGGGTCATCTACCGCTCGCCGCACGGCTCGGTCGTCCAACTCCCAACGACCTCCCTCTACGCCCACCTCTTCCCCCCTCCCTCCTCCTCCTCCTCCTCCTCCTCCTCCTCCTCCTCCTTCTCCTCGCTGTCGAGCCCCAACAACAACAACAACAACAACCGACGACGACGACCGGCGCTCGACCCAGATCTCCCCGTCTTTGTCGACAGCACCAGCGGTCTCAGCTTGACCCGGGCCGAGCTCGAGCGGTCGTCAGCCTTGCTCGGCCTCGAGCTCGTCGATCGACTTCGTCTGCTCCGGACCCCTCCTCCTCCTCCTCCTCCTTCCCCTCAGGCCGCCGCCGCCAGCAGCAGCAGCAGCGCCGTCGTCGTCGGCGGCGGAAGGGCGTCTCGATCTCCGTCGAACGACGGCGAAACGGCGGGCGATCATCAACGATCCCAGAGTCGACGACGACGACCACCGCCGCCGCCGCTGCCGACGGTAGGCATCTTCCTCGCCAATGGACTCGCTTGGCCCGTCGCGTTCCTAGCTTGCCAGCGGGTCGGTCTGCCGACCGCCCTCTTTGCGTCCAGCCTGTCCGTCCCCCCCCCCTCCCCCCCCTTTCCGCCTTTTTATCCCCCTCACTCTTTGTTTCCACACGTGGCTGCGCTTTGATCATCGGGAAGGGTTGGGAGGGGTTGAATAAGCCCCTGTCTCGGAAGGAGGGAGCCTTGCGCCCAACGAGTCACGGGACCCCCGTCCGTCGGGATGGGGTTTGAGCCAGCCGGCCAGGAGAGAAAGCGCGCGCAGCCAGCAGCCGCGCAGCGCCCCCCCACCCTCCGCCCAGCTAGCCCTCCCTCGTCGAGTCTGCATGTTCAGAGCCAGCCAGCCCAGCGCGACTCTCTAACCCTCCCCCTCCCAGCCCTCCCTTTCCGGCGCCGCTGATCCTCCTTTGGTTCCCCCCCCCCCCTGCCCTCTCTGATCTCTTCTTGCGATGCGGATCGAAAATCCTTCCCAGGACCCCCGCCGAGCTCGCTCACCAGCTCTCGCTGGCCAAGCCCGGTCTCACCCTGACGTCGACCGCGCTCGCCTCGACGCTGACCTCGGCGCTCGCGCTCGTCGACAACGAGGTCCAGCAGGAGCGATCCCTGGCCAAGGCGGGGGCGGCGACCGAGGAGGCGGCGGCCGCTCATCCTTCCCTCATCCTTCCCTCGCCCCCTCTGTCGGGGTCCTCGGCGGAGGAGGAGGAGGCGACCGCCGCCGCCGCCGCCGCCGCCGCGGACCCTTCTGCTCAGTTAGCGGCTGGAAAGAGGGCATCCGATGCCTCGTCATCGCCATCGCCGTTCCCGACGTGGTCCTCCCTGTTCGCCTCCGCAACGACGACGACGACGACGACGTCCGCAGAAGAAGCCGGAGCCCTCATCGACGACTTCCGTTTGCGCACCTGGACGGATCCCCACTCGCCGGCCGTCGTCTGCTTCTCGAGCGGGACCGAGGGACTCTCCAAGGGGGTCGAGACGACGCACGCCAACTTGACGGCCTTGCTGTCGATGGTTCACTCGCCCACCGTCTTTCCTCGGATCGCACCGACGCCGCCGCCGCCCTCCACCGCTGCTGCAGTCGAGTCAGGGTCAGCAGAGCACGGCGACGGCGACGGCAACGACGGCGGCAGCGGCGGGGGGATGCTCGCCGTCCTCCCGTTCTCGCACATCTACGGCCTCTTCAAGCTCGTGCTCATGCCCCTCCTCCACGGCTTCCGGGCTGTCGTCGTCCCCAAGGTCGACCTCCGGACGATCGGTAGCGCGATCGAGCGCTTCCGACCGAGCTGCGCCATCTTTGTACCCCCAATTCTCGTCCGTTCTCCCCTCTTTGCTTTCCCCGTTCATCCGTCCGGCCGGCCGGACCCCACGTCCTCTTCTGAAAAGAAAAGACGGAAGCGCTGATACGCCTCTCCTTGATCGTGCGTGCGTGCGTGCGCGCACAGATCCACTTTGCCCATTCCAAGGCGCTCGACCGGTTCGACCTCTCGTCGCTCGACTGGCTCCTCTCGGGCGCGGCGTGCGTGGCGATCGCGCCCCCCTTCTTTCTTTTGGGTCTTTCCCCCTTGCGTCGCAATCCTCCGCCCGCTGACGTGGTGTGCCTGCCCCCATCTGAACGCTCGATTAAAGGCCGCTCGGCAAAGAGCTCGCTCAGGCAGTCGAAGCTCGCTTCGCCCATCAAAACTTGACGCTTCTTCAAGGGTCCGTCCCTTCGGCTTCCTCCCCCCCCCCCCCCTCCCTCTTCGCGAGACTCTTGAAAGAGCCCCTCCAGCTGATGAAGTCACCCTGTCTCCCCCCTTCGCTGCTCGGCTCGGTTCAGCTACGGCCTGACCGAGACGTCGCCCGTGACGCACATCCTTCAGCTGACCGACGCCCGTCGGCATCCAGGCTCGATCGGCCGGCTGATCCCCAACGTCGAGGCGCGGCTCGTCGACGAGGACGGCAAGGACGCTCCGTCTCGCTTGCATGACGGGAAAGAAGGGAGGGAGGAGGTATGGCCAGAAGGCGAGCTCTGGGTTCGAGGACCCAACGTCATGAAGTGCGTCGTCTGGCGAGCGCTGATCGATCGGCAGCTCCCCCCTCCCGCCCCCCTCCGCGCCCACCGGCTGATCCCTCCCCCCCCCCCCCCCCCTTCCATCTTCGACACCCAGGGGCTACCTTCGGAACCCCCTTGCGACCGAGGCAACCTTTGCGCCCGCAACGGATGGAGGGGAGCGATGGCTCAAGACCGGCGACATTGCGACAGTCGATCCGGAAGGCTACTTCTACATCATCGACCGCCGTAAGGAGCTCATCAAGTACAACGGGTGCGTTTCCGGTCGACCCCTCTGATGCGTCGGGCCGTCTTGAGCACGCCGCCCGTGGGCTGACGGGGATCTCTTTCTCCCTTGGATCTTGTACTCGATGACGCCGCACGCAGACACCAGGTCGCCCCGGCCGAGCTGGAGGCGCTCCTGCTGACGCACCCACAGGTCGCTGACGTGGGCGTTATCGGCGTCCTGAGCGCCGAGGAGAAGGTCGAGGTGCCGAGGTCCGTCCGCCTTGCCCCGGTCGGGAACCTAACCGGTCTCGCAGACGCGCCGGGCTTTGAACTCACTCGGTGCTGCTTTCTGCCATTCTCTCGCGCAGGGCTTATGTGGTCCTCAAGCCGGAGGCGGTCGAGCCTGGGGCCGTCGACGAGCAAGCGTTTGCTCAGGCGGCGGAAAAGTGGGTCCAGCAGCGGGTGGCGCCGCACAAGTTCCTTCGGGGGGGCGTCCACCTGATCGACCAGATCCCAAAGTCGTGCGTTGCCCCTTTTCCTTTTCTCTGCCGATCGCGAGATCGACGATCCCTGGGGGAGACGTTGAAACGCCCATCCCCGGTCTGGCTGTCGACAGGGCCTCCGGCAAGATCCTCCGACGACGGCTCCGAGACCTTGCTCGAGGCGGTAGTAGCTGAGTTCAGCAAGGAGCGGCCGCCTTATTCCAGCGACGATGAAAGCACGCCAGGATCAAGCGGGCACACTGTGAGGATCTAGGTTGTCCCCCTCCCCCCTCCCCCCCTCGTTCCTGCTTCTGGCCGGCCAACTCGAATGACCCCGGTCGGTCATCCTGCTTTGCCGTCCGCCCGCAACTTTGATCGTTGCCACCGTCTCGATCACCTGAGGCGCTCAGATCCATCCAGGGTTGCCACAAGCGAACGACCCCTGTCAAGCCGGCATTGGAAGGGTCCAGGGCCGACCCCGGCCCAGACGGTCACCGGACTGCATGCCTGTCGGAGCCCTCGATCGGCAAAAGGCTGTCGAGGTCGAAGCCAGGGCTCACATGACCAGGCTGTCCGATAGCGCTAATCAAGCCCCCACTGACAGGGAGATGCCGATGACTATTCTCAGTGGCGGTTGACGATCCCATAAGAGTACGAGAGCGAAAAGCCTCGACGGCCGTCAAGCAGTAGTTTGGTCTCCACTGGCTGATGAGATGCGACACTCAAGAAACCATGCATGGGAGGTACTGGTAGCCAAGACAGAGTGCGTGTATGTTGAAATGATTGTGAGTTGCAGGGAACAGGCGATGACGGCCTGTAGGGGAGGGAAGGCGGGAAGACCTATGTCTAGCCGTTTGGATGCAATCGAAACCAGCGCTGGAATGGACACCTCAATCGACGGACCTGGTCTGAGCCAGCCGGTCGAGGGAGCGAGCTTTCAATAACCTACGCTCACGCCCGCTGCGCATCGGCCGGCCGACCCCCCGGCGGACTCTCGACTCGCACCTTCGCGCCAATGGCCGGGCCCCAGTTGCTTGCGGTGCTACTTGCTCCTCCTCCTGCGCTCACGCCAAGCGGCACGCCCCCGCTGATGGGCCCTCCGGCATGCGCGCCGAGGCCGGCGCCGACCGCGCTGGCCGAGGGCTGGCTCGCGTGTCCAAACGAGCCCATCCGAGCGTGCCGGGCAAAGTTGGATGCGCCAGGGACGTTTATCGGCGGCTGGTTGAAGGATCCGGAGCGACGGTGGGCGTGGCCTGGGTTAGAGGGCAGACCGGGTGGAGGCAGGGGGCTCTGCTGCGAGGATAGGTTGAATTGCGCGGCATAGGGGTTGGTAGGCGGGAAAGAAAACGAGCTGGCAGAAACAAGAAGATGAACGTCAGAGGCGCTTTACGATCCACGATGTGATGACGGCCGGGGCTGTCGCGTGCAGGTAGACGCACCCATTGCCGCTCGTTGAAGCCCCCCGGCCATGTCCGCTCATGCCGCCTGCGCGACCGATGCTGCCCGCCGCTCCCCCGCCTCGGGCATTGACGGCGGCGATGATGTTCTGCGCATCGGGTCCATCGTAGGGTTTGATGGAGACGGCAGCACCAAGCGTCGCGTGCGGCCGTAGAAGGGTCGAGAGGTAGGCCTTCTTGGCTATGCAGGCAACCCGAGCGAGATCGAGAAGCGTCAGGCCGGTACGGCTTTGAGACGCTGTGGTCCTTTCAACGTGTGGATATGGCTAAGGAAAATGACGACTTACCAACTGCCGGGCTATCAAACACAATCAGGAGGTTCGTGTCGTCCAGCCACTTAACCTTGTACCCTGCCGCTGCGCCGCCAACTTGCTGCGGCTGCTGCTGCTGCTGCTGCTGCGGGTCAGCCGAGGACATCGCGGAGGCCGGGTCAAATTCTGCAAAGGCGGCGAGGATGTCGCGCGTCTTGAGCTCTTTGGGAAAGTTGGAGAGGGCGAGGATACGCGTGACATTGGCGGAGCTGTCGAGGCGTGAGAGCAAAGGGAGAGTGAACGGAGTCAAGTGACCAGCACGCACACGAGGCGATGAAGGTCGAAATGCGCCAAAGAGCAGCGTGGTCGAGATGGATGTACAGCGGTGGTGACCGCAAGCAAGCACGCAAACGAACGACAGAGAGTCCACGATGCGAGGATACGTGTGTCCGGGGCCAACAGGCGAACAGGCCGGTCGAGCGATGGGACGACGCGTGTGCGCGTCAGGTCGCAGCGCGAGCGAGCAAGCAAGCAAGGAGGCAGGAAGTGAACATGGTCCGTCAGTCTGTGTACCTCATTCTACTGTACTGCTTCGCGGAGCACGCACAGGTTGGAGGAGCTCATCACTGGCGAGCCGGCCGCGGGTGAGGAGGTGCCGAGAGGCGTTGGGAGGAATCGTTGATGGGAGTGTGGGTTTCAGAGCGACGCGTGGGCAAGGGTCGAGCGGTGGAGCGATGCGAGTGGACGTAGATGGGATGCAGAGAGAGACTGGAAACCTGGAGCCTGCCGAGAGCGAGCGTTGGATACGATAGAACGTTTGCGAATGACGAGTAGACGGAAGGGAGGCAAAGGATGATCAAAGGGCAGGCTCCAAGCCTGGTCGGTTGGCCAACCGGAGGCGCAGCGGCCCGCTAGGGGACACTCGGAGGGAGGGGCGTGTCGGCTCACCAACAGGAAGCCGACGACGACCTGCTCCCTTCAGCTTCAGCTCACAAGCCGGAACCCAACCCCAGCAGCCTCGCGTCGTGAGTCCATCGACGTCTACTGCAAGCGGAAGACGCGTTAGATTGACGAGGTCAAATCACTGATGCTTTCCGTTGCCAGTCCCATGTCGAGCCCTTCTCCACCGCAGCAGCCACCGCCTTCGCTGCTCGGCCCGCTCCTTTGGCTGCTTGACGAGACCAACATTGTCGTCACGTCAGCGTCCGCTCTTTGGTTTCTCCGCCGCCCAACCGCTCTCAAGGTCTGGTTCCTCAGCGGAGCCATCTCGGCCTCGCTCGTTGGTGAGCCAGCTTACGCCTGCCTGTGAATCTACCCGTGGCCTAGGTTGATCAGCCCCTTACACATCTACCGACCGTCGCTTCGCAGCTAAGATCCTCAAGCACCTCATCCAGGAGGTCCGGCCACCAACTCACAGGCCCTCGTCGTCGACAGCCAAGCTCCTCCAGCGCAATGTCCCCCTCGTCGCCAAAACTCCGACGTACGGCATGCCGTCGACCCACTCGACGACGATTGCTTTCTACGGCGCCTCGCTCCTCCTTTACGTCCTTCCCTCCCAGCCACTTCCAGCGCTAGCAGGTACAGCTTTCTGCGCGGCGGTCTGCTGGAGTCGTGTCAGGCTAGGGCATCACAGCTGGCCCCAGGTTGGGGCAGGCGTTGCTCTCGGCGCTGTTCTCGGCCTGGGCCAGTGGGCGCTTTGGAGTGGCGGGCTGGGATGGGAAGGCGTCGGGCCGAGCGTAGAGGGTGGCTGGGCCTTGGTTGAAAACGTCGTCGGGCGGGTGCGTGCGCAAATGTAGAATGGTGGTTAGCTCATCGCCCTTCGCCACTTCTTGGGGATATCGTCTTGGGTAAGGTTCAGAGCACAAAACCCCTATTGAGTGGATGGGCAGAACGGAAGTTTACAGCATCCCAGTGAGAAGGACGGAAATATGAAAGTATAAAGGCGAAACGGGACAACAGCAGGAGTGAGGCAAGAACGACGGCGCGAGATGTCGAGTGATAGGAGGGGCATACGGATGCGAAGCGGAATGTATGATACCACGAGATGCGGAATAGGATGCGAGGCGCCCGTTCTGTTCTGGAAGGAGATGGCTTCGAAGCAACCGTCGTCGAGCGCACGGAGACCGACGACCCTGACGGCTGAAGGAGGGTTGACTATGGGCGCCGTCCTCGCTCGCGACTAAGCCGACGTCCCAAACCGGGCTTCGTCGGCTACCAACTCCCTCTTTCGCCCGAGTGATCGGTCGAAAGGCGCTAGCGAGGGAGTCTTACTTGAGGCGAACGCATCGCGGAGGAAGGCGGCTGAACTGCCCTCTTCTGTCGGCGTGGCGGCGTCGGCATCATGCTCAAGGCAAGTATCAGGAGCGCCGCTGGATTCGTCGAGAGCGAGCGTCTGGCCGGTCGGCGTCGTCAGGAGCGAGGTCGTAAACGAGGCGGTCGTTGTTGCCGCCAAGGAGGGGGCAAACGAGGCCGTCGATGACTTGGCTGTCAACGCAGCCTCGCCAGGATGAGGCTGCAGTTTTGACGCTTTGCTTCTCGGTACGTCCCCTTGCCTCGCTGTTCGAGTGCGATGGCGCCTCCCGGACTGCACGCTAGAAGCAGCGACAGCTTGCGCCCGTTCGCGCAACACAGCATCAAAGTCCCATCCCGCGAGCCGCTCGCCCGTCTCGAACCACCACGCTGCTTTGCGCTCGGCCGACCAGCCCGCCCCTCTTCGCTCGGCCTCGAGTCGGTCCCTCGCCTCGCGGACTGTCCCCTCTTTGCCTCCCGGCGGGAGGTAAAAGAGCCGATGATCTGGATGGCCAGCAGCAATCGCCTCTGCAGAGGGGTGGGGTGAGAGCGTACGATTGACCCAGAGGGCGTGTGCGAGCGAGAGCTCGGCCTGGGAGAGTCCCCCGGGGGGTCGCGGGTAGAGGACGGAAGGCACGTCGTCGAAGCCTTCGTCGACGTAAATATATGTTGGCATTGGCGAGGTCCGCAACGGAAGTGAGGCAGCGGGAGCAGCTTGCGGGGCCGTTGTCTGAGTCGGAGCGGCCGATCGACCGAGGTTGAGGAAACGCCGGGCGGCGCTCGGAGGTGGCGTTGGGGCGACCTCTAAGGCTGGCTCCGCTACTGACAACGGAAGTGGTCTCGGTGCACGGCTAGTTGAAGGACCGGCAGCTAAGGTCGATCGACTGCGGGCAAGTCCTGTGAAAGGCTTGCTAGACCTTGCGCCGGCGATGGCTAACCGGGATTGTAAGCGAGGGAGCGGACCATTGCTGTGTGTGCGCAGGAAAGTCAGTCAGAACTTCCCGACAAGAGAGTCGTCGATTGAGAACGAACCTGAAACCAGGCAATCGGCCTACGTCCTCCTCCTTCTCGGCCAAGCGCTCGACCTCGGCCTCTTCGAGCGCCGCGCGGTCCTTCTCTTTCCCGCCGCCCGAACCCCAACGAAGGAAGCCGACCAGGTCGCGCATGCTCCCTCCCGAGGGCTTGACATCTGATTGCACCGACTTTGATTTGCTCGAGCCGGAGCCAGTGGTGGGTGGCCGAAGGCTGGATGTCGCTGGAGGTACAACATCAGGCTGGTCGGAGGCTGATCCTCGACGAGTTGGAAGTCCCTTCCCGAGGCCTGAACTTCGACGCCGCTCCGCATTATCCAAACCGGCAGCAGCAAGAGGAGACGGCCCACTCGAGGATGCACCGACTCCGAATCGGCCGGATCTGCCGCTCCGGCCTGCGCCTGCCAATGGAGCCGCGGCCGCCGACACCGGTGCGTGTGACTTTTGCCAACCTGTGCTGCCGGACGTCGTGCTGACTGATCCGGTCGAGTAGGAGCTCGTAAGCGCCGGTCTACCAGATGAATTCGACTGGAAAGTGTAGGCTGGGCTGAGGAGGGGCGAGGAGATGACTGGCGTGGGAGCGGTTGAAGCGGCAGACGGCGTTGACTGCGGCGTGCTCAAGGGTCCGCTGCCACGCGCTGAAGAAGGACTGTCAACCGGGGCGATGTAACCGCTCTCTGACAGCGTTGATGAGGGCATGCCTGGCGGTTGAGAGCTTGCGCCCCTGTTCCGGCCGGACGAGAACGAGCGCTTCGACCAGCTCGAGCTGGCTGTCGTTGCGGTCGTCGGGCTTGCACCCGGACTGCGCTCGCCGTCGCCTGCCTTCCCCGCACCAGAGCCACCGCTGCCGAGCGACCCGAAGCCAAGATTAATGCCGCCGATCGAGAGCGACGTCCTTCGGTTGTGATGCTTGCGCTGGGCGAGCGAACCACTAGCGGATGACGAGGCCGACGGCTGCTGCGGAAGCGTCGGCGGCGGAAGGGGTGAGTCGAGCGGGTCTGCCGCTGGTATGCGGTAATCGGCGAAACCGGCTAGAGATGCGGGAGAGAGAACTGTTGTCGACGATTTGCGTGAGGACATTGGCGAAGGATCGGGCGAGGCTGATGGCGAGGTTGGCCTGCAAGACGACATGATGGACGACGGTCAGCATGTTCCTGTATCTCAGCGCTCAAGGACTTGCGGCGAGACGGACAAGCCGAGCAGAGCCATCAGCTTGTCCTCGCGGTTGCCGCCGCCGGAGTCAGCTTTTAACTGCTCAGCAGCTGGAGACGAGGACGACCGCAACGGTCGTTGGAGGAGGAGGTCGCCAGTACTGCTGCCCGGCGTCGAGCTGTCGGGCGACCAGTCGAGCAGGGCGTCGGCCAATGCGCCGGCCGACGGCCGCCTGCCTGCGGCTGCTGACGCCCAGTCGGTGCGCCTGCTTCCAGCCGGTCGAGGTGTTGCAAGCGAGTTGTCATCCGCGACGGCCAGCGTCGGGTCAAGGCCAACAAGCCTGAGCGCCTTGGTCGACCGCTCACCGGTGCCAGACGGGAGAAGGTTGAGCCCGAGCTGAGGCGGCTCGGCTGACACACGTGATGAGGAGGTTACCGGCAGCGGCGGCGGCATCTTTAGAGGCGCTGAGCTTGGCCCCACTCAAGACTGGCAGCGGTGGGCAGCTGGAAGGATGGGCCAGCTTGTGAGCTCTCGTCGAGGATCTTGGCCCGAGCTGAGAGAGGCGTTCTCGCCGCCGATCGCTTGCCCTGGCGCCCTGCCGCGGCGACGCCTCTGCTGCACGCGCGCGCACGTCGACTTCATTTCCGGCCAGCGCGTCCTCTTCTCCCCGACCCCCCTTCCTTCCTCCCTCCGTCATCTAGTCTCACTCTTCGCCCCGCTCTCCGTCCGCCTCCCTGCCCTCATAACCTATCGGTATGGAAACTCCATACAACCGACCTCCGGCTCGAAACGAGCCGCCGCCGCTCTTGCCCTTTCCGCCCGACACAGCCGGCCGGCCGACGACCGACGAGGGCGTCCTCGGCACGCGCAGGGTGCCGGCCCCGTCGCCCGGCCGGCCGGGCCTCCTTCGCAACAACAGCATGGACTTCTTGGGCGAGGTGCCCGATCTATCGCAGGGCAGACGAAAGGTCCTCAAGTGCGTCTCTCTCCATCGTGTTGAGCATCCTGGCGGTTGGAGAGCTCAGGCTGAGGGGTGTGAGACGCGTCCTGCTCGAGAGGGCAGGCGCGTCGGCCGGATCAAGCTGCCGGCGGGGCATCGAGACGCTTGAAAGCTGACCTTCGCTTCGTATGTCGCCACTCCATCAACGCGCTCGCCCTGTAGTCTGTCCGCCAAGCTCCAGCAGACATCGCGTGCGCCGACGCATCCGACCTCAGCCGGGCCGAGCGGCGGCGGCGGTGGATCAGGCGCGGGCCGCTCGCTGTCTTACGTCCCTGCCCACTCGTCATCGTTCGCCTCTTTCTTAGACGGCCCACCACCTGCTTCCTTCGCAACTACGGTCGTCCCAGCAACACGCGCAGAGCAGCAGCATGTGCTTTCGCGGTCTTTCGGCGCCGCTCAAGGAATGGAGATCAAGGTCTCGCCCGCCTCACCCGTCAAATCGCCGCCGGGTGCGGGGGCGAGGGCGAGCGCCGGGGCTCGGGCGGCCGCATTCCTCGCGAGCCAGCCGTCGGGCGTCGCCGCTGGTTCGACGTCAACTGGGCCTGCTAGTAGCGGGAGTGGAGGTTTGGAGGCGGGCGTCGAAATCAACGTCTCGGCCAAGCCGAATCGCAAAGGCAAGAGTGCGTACTAGTCATTCCTCCGTAAGGACCTGCTCGCAAGAGGCACTGATTGACTAATCTTACATACACTGAGTCCAGCTCGCTCGCGCGCCCCACTGCCACCGGCACCGGTCCTGCCGCCGTCCGCGCTAGGCCGGCAGTGCACGACGGCAACCTCGTCTCCCACTTCCTCCGCCACCAGACTGTCAACGACCTCGCTCGTCGGCCCGCCCCTCCTTCCCTTTACTCTCGGCTCTTCGACGACCGTTGCAGCCGATGCCCCCGAGCAGACTGCAGGGACGCCGAGCGAAAGGCGGTCAGTCCGGCCGAGCACGATGATGCGCAGGTCGTCCTCGGCGAGAGACGTGAACCCACTCGTTCGCGCCGCTGCATCTAAGTCTGTAGCCTCGCTCAACCTCGCCAAATCATACTCTGCCGGCGCTGGTGGCAGTGATGAGGGCAGCGGCGAAACTGCCGCTGCTGAGCCGGACTCGCTCAGCGTTGCCCCTCCAACGCCTCCGCCCGATCATGGCTCCGACGCAGACGACTTTGCCCCGCCTCCTGGCCCGGGAGGACCTGCGCCGGCCCGCATTTTTGCCCACACGCGCATCATCAAGTCTAAGCCGCGACTGACGCGGTCGGCCTCGGCCTTCGGTGGCCTCGCCGGATCAGGCGGGTCGGGCTATGCCCTCTCCGCACCCGTTTCGCCCAAGTCTCGGGGCGCAGCCGACTTTTGGCTGCAGGGCGACAGCGAGATCAGCTCAAACGAGGAGGGTGATGAACCGTCACATACCGGTGGCCTTCCGGCAGGGCTCGTCCTTGGCCCGGCAATCGACGCAGGCATCGAAGTTCGCGCAGCGGAAGGCGATGGGCCAAAGGTCGCCGTGCCTTGCCCGAAACGGACCAAACGTTCACCATCACCCTCCACGGCTGGCAGCTCGGTTATTCGACCTGAGACGGCTGGCGAAGGAGGAGGGGCACCGACTCAGTTGCCTTCGCCGCCGCACCCTTCTCCGCCGCTCTTGCACGCCGAGCCTCAGAACCACCTCCTACAGTCGAAGCCCCTATTTCAGCAGCGAAACGGTGCCCGACCCAGACCGGAGCGCTTGTCATTTGGTCCAGGTCTCTCAGTTATTCCTCTCGCTGTCGGAGGAGGACTCGCCAGCCCGTTCGAAGAGGCCGCCAGCGGAGGGCCGAGCGCCAACTCGTCTCCTCCGCGGCCAGACGAAAGCCAAACCGGCTCACAACTGGCCACCGACGACGATGCCATCATGAGCGAGCCGTCCGGCGCCTAGAAGTCGCATCTCGATACCGCTGGGGGCGGGTCCGCCACTATACCGACTCGGCCCACCCTCTCCTCTCCAGATCTCAATTTACTTGTCATATCATTTTCGTCAATCTACTGACTACTTTCACACCTTCACCTCCCATGGCGTCATTCACGCCCGCCCTTCTGGTCAAGGGCATCCTCACCTGATCCTGCTCGCCCGACTGTACGCTCGCCTTCGCTCCATACGACGCCTCTTCGACATTGTTCTTTCCCTCCTGTAGCTTCTCAGACATCTAATCTCTCGCGCCCACATCTCTTGACCTCGACTCGCTCGTAGACCGACTGTAGATAGATATGCCCTTTCCAAGACCGGGCCTTGCGCTCTGAGGCTGAGAGTTTCTCCTTCCGAGCGGTGGCGCAATGTACATAGAGTGCGCGAGGGGCGGCGGAGATGCCCCGCGCCTGGAGAAGGGAGGGCCCAGAGCGAACCCCAGCTGTTGCCCCATCCGAAGACCCCGCAGAGGTCGCAGGTCGCGCGACGAGCGGCCGCTCGGCGCCGCCAGAGTGGCCCTCTAGTCAACCGACCTTTCGCCTTCTCCTTTCTCCCCCAACGAACAACAAGCTCGGTCGCGTCCTTTCTCTTCCTTTTTTCCTCGCTCAGATCACTAGGGCTCCGTCCCCTTTCACGCTAGCGATGGCGTACGCCTTCTGCACGCTCCTCACGTCCGACTCGTACCTGTGCGGCTCCCTCCTTGCTGCTGTTACTCCTCCGCCTTCCCCCTCGCATAGCCTGACAATACCCTCTTCTCCCCTCCTTCAATCTGGCCAGGCCTGGCGTCCTCGCGCTCGGTCACGCTCTCAAGCATCTTCACCCGAAGCACGGACACCCGATCCCTTACAAGCTCGTCTGCCTCGCCACCCCGGCAACGCTCGCCGACCGCTCGCTCGCACTCGCGGCCGAGGTTTGGGACTTTGTCGTTGGCGTCGAGCCGCTCGAGTTCGACGGCCAGGACGCCGGCCTCGGCCTGCTAGGTGAGTCTCGTCTCTTAGCCAACCAGGCTTGGTCTAGCCATAGCCATCTGCTCCCGCCGTGCAACTGGATAGGATTGCTCGGCTTGCTCGCTCGGCGGTGCTGCGTGGCGCGAGATGGAGCTTGTCGGACTCGGGCCGGGCGCGGTGCGAAGTGGTCCGCAGCCGAATGTTCCAACTTGTCTTGCTTTGCAGAAGTTGATCAAAGTTGATGAAGGAATGCATAGGGCTGGCCGCGTTTGCTCAAGCCTGGTCGGCCTTCTAACAGAGTAAGCTGACCATCGAACTACCTTCTCTTCGCAGGCCGACACGACCTCGCGCTCGTCCTCACCAAGCTTCACGTCTTCCGCCTAACCGACTTCTCTAAGGTCATCTTTCTCGATGCCGACACACTGCCTCTTAAGCCGCTGTCCCACCTCTTCGCATTGCCTTACGAGTGCGTTACCCGTAATAAAAGCCGCGATGGCCTAAGCATTACTGATCATCCTTGCGTCGCACCCTAGGTTCTCGGCCTCGCCCGACACAGGGTGGCCCGATTGCTTTAACTCGGGAGTCATGGTCCTGACGCCTTCCGAAGCAACGTTCGACGGTCTCCGGGCTGTGATGAATAGCAGCGGGACCAGCGGCGGCTCGTTCGACGGCGGCGACCAGGGCGTTCTTAACCAATGGTTCTCTGGCGAGGCCGGCTCAGGCCCGCGCTGGAATCAGCTCAGCTTTACGTACAACGTGACGCCGACGGCGGCCTACACGTATGCCCCCGCCTACGCTCACTACGGCGCGTCGATATCAGTCGTCCACTTCATTGGCCGGGCAAAGCCTTGGCACACGATTGCTTACGGCGCGCCGCACTCGGCCACGCACGCATACAACGACCCGGTCAGGCCATACCACTATGATGCCCTCGTCGGTCGCTGGTGGAGCGTTTATAATCGCTGGGTCGCCCCGCGGCTCCGTGTCGATCGCGGTGCGGTCGCCGCTGCGCCTGAGAAGCTCCAGGGAGGTATCGCTGGGAAGGAGAGTGGCTTCGTCGGCCTCCCGCTCGACGGCCGGGACGACCTCGTTCCGCCTTCGAAGCGGCCGGCTGAGTTGGAGGAGCCTGCGCCGCCGCCTGCGCCGCCTTCGCCCCCGGCACGGGAGCCGTCACCCGAGTACCAGCCGCAGGAGCTCCAGAAGGGCGTCCCTTACTTCCTGCCATGGGACCCAGCAACGCAGGATCCGCCCAAGACCGGGGCTCAGATGTCGGGTGCCTTCCCGACGACCGATTACAGCGCTGACTGGGCTCGCAAGGCCGCTGGCGGTCCGGCGGGCGCGGGTGACTGGGTTCCCGACGTGCCCGAGCGGCTTCGTAACGGTCGAGGCGAGCGCGAGGAGGCTCCGGCGGCCGTCTTTCCATGGGAGAACCAGGCCCGACCGCCGGCAACACGCGTTTTCCCGGGCGAAACTCGACGAACCAAGCCGACCACGTCCAAGATCGGCGCGCCCCGACCCGACCTGCCTCCTCCTGCGCACCACGCAGCTCCGGCATCTGCGCCTGCTCCTGGCGTGAAGCAGTCGTTCGCGCAGGCTATGGCCGGCCCGTCGACGAACGCATGGGATGCGGACCCTGCCATTCAGGCTTACGCTTCGCGCTTAACTTCGCCTCCGCCTCAGCACCCCGCGGCTCGCCAGGCTCGTAATGAGGGCGGTGGACTCGGCCGGGGCAGCCGGGGCGGCGACAGCAACCGCAGTCGCGAGCAGAGCCGCGACGGCGGGGCCGACGGCGACGATGAAGAGAGCACCGGCGGCGACGACTCGGATGACGAGGCCGAGGACGACGGTGGCGAGGGCGACCGCGTCGTCATGCGCTTCCGCCGGGACGGACCCGGCGGTGGAGCCGGTGCCGCCGGCGGGGGAGCAGGGGGCTTCAGCGGTTCAAGACCCGTCACCTTTGCCGGAGCGTCGAATAACGCGGCCAGCGGCGGAGGTGGTAGCAGCGCCACCGGAGGTGGTCAGCACCAACAGACGCAGACGCAGCATCACACGTCGGCCGAGCACCACGCCATGCACTCTCGCGCTGTCCAAGCGTCAACGAGCGTCCGCAACGCCTCCACTCAATACTCGCCCGTCGGTCGGACGGTCCCGCTTCCGCAGCAGCAGTCGACGGACGGCGTCCCAACATCGGCTGGCTTCTCGACGCCTCCACTTGACCGAGCGGCGACGAGCGGCGAGAACAGCGTGCTACACACCCCTTCGTCGCAGCAGCAGCAGCGAGCCCCAGTCGTCCCTGCATCAAACGGAGGCAGCAGCGGTGCCAGCGCCGCTTTCAACGCCCGCTTTGGGTTCGACTCGCTCGGACCCAAAACTGGTCAGCAGCCGTCGTCGCAGGCCAAGGTCAAGACAGCCGGTCGGACTTGGGGTGCGTCAATCGCTCATCCGGCTCGCGTCCCAACCGCCAGAGCGCTAATCCTTCTCTTTTTCAACAGACCGTGAACGCGAGGTCGACGCCTTCCGCGACCAGACCCGCCGCTTCCTCGGCGCTCACTGATGCCCATCCTACCAACCATCTGATCCCTTCGATGGCCCAATCTTCGCTTTTCGACTCCTGCTTCTTGCTTCCCTTTCCCAAGATCTTCCCTTTGACTTCTCACCCCCTGCACACGCTCTACTCATCTTTCCTCTTCCGGTCCCATCAGCCCACCCTTTTGCCCCTTCTCAGCAATCGTCCCCTCGTACAGCACCCGTTGGCCGCTCGTCCTCTCAACCCATACCCCAGCTTTACTTTGCTTCCACTCGCACATAGAGCGCTCTTCATCTCGTCCGTCTGAACGCTCAGTCATCGCATGCTGCTGCATCTATTTCGTGACGAGAAAGTCGTCTGCCTTTTTGAGCTGCAAACTCCTCGTGCTCGTTTCGTGCCCTTCCGCGCGCGTGAAATTTCGTTTTGACTGCGCGCGCGTGCGCCGCCAGGCGCTTTCGCAGACCTGCCAGGCGCACGCTGCCCATCCCCCTTGAGCCCGCCCTCGACACTTCTCGTTCACGGAGCCACCTTTGACCCAACCACAAAAAGGACACGACGGACGGTCCGCCTATTGTTCTTCTCGCCCGATCCTTCCAGTAGGCCGCAGCTTTCGGTTGAAACGATCCCATCCGGCAGTCAGCAGCAGCTCTCCGTGGCGCCAACTCCTGCACGCAGCAGCCCCCTTCCCCGTCCGAACCGAGGCCCAATCCTTCTGCAGCTCGCTACACCTCCGAGAAGCCTCTCTTAGCGCCCGTACAAGATGCCCAAGGACAACAAGAAGACCGGAAAGGGCCGACGTGCGTATCTGCTCCCTTTCCTTCAGCGCAGCGAGCTTTGAGCTGATCTCGGCACATATCCATCCGCCCCTGCAGTTGATAAGTACTACAAGGTACGCCCTCCCCGCTCGATGACCGTCTGACTATTCAACTGATGTCCATGCTCTTTGTGCTCTTTCCTGAGTAGCTTGCCAAGGAGCAGGGTTACCGTGCCCGTTCGGCGTTGTGCGTGCCTTCTGACCGCGACTGAGGTGGCCCCCAAAGCGAGCTGGGCTGACCGTCCCCTTCTCTTTCTTCGCCTCTACAGCAAGCTCGTCCAGCTCAACAAGAAGTACAACCTTCTCGGCTCGTCCAAGGTTTGCATCGACCTGTGTGCTGCGCCTGGAGGATGGCTTCAAGTCGCCCAGCGATACATGCCGGTAGGCTCGCTGATTCTCGGTACGTGCCGCCGCCTCGCTACTGTCAGCTGGGGCCGTAAGCTGACCAACACATTCTATCTGTTCCGCAGGCGTCGATCTCGACCCGATTAAGCCGTTGCCGAGCGTCATTTCATTCGTCTCGGATATCACGACGGCACACTGCCGGCAGGTCTTGCGCTCGCACCTCAAGGATTGGAAAGCCGACCTCGTCCTGCACGACGGAGCGCCTAACGTTGGAACGGCGTGGGTTCACGACGCCTACGGCCAGTCTGAGCTCGTCCTCATGTCGCTCAAGCTCGCGGTGGACTTCCTCCGCAAGGGTGGCAGCTTTGTCACCAAGGTCTTCCGTTCGGGCGATTACAACTCGCTCATGTGGGTCTTTGGCCAGCTCTTCGGCAAGGTCGAGGCTACGAAGCCTCCGTCGTCGCGGTGAGTCCCTGCTTCTCCGCCGCAACATCGCAACTCGGATGGCCCCTGCTGAGCGCTCGCTCCTCCCGCAGTAACGTTTCGGCCGAAATCTTCGTTGTTTGCCGCGACTTCCTCGCGCCGGCTTACATTGATCCAAAGTTCCTCGACCCGAAGCACGTCTTCAAGGACCTTTCGGCGCTCGTCGCCGGTGCCGAGCGCGGCACGTCGGCTGCCAACGTCCAGGCCAACGTTTTCGCACCTGAGAAGAAGCGGCGGCAGCGTGAGGGTTACGAGGAGGGCAACTACACGCTCTTCAAAGAGATCGGCGTCGCTGACTTTGTCCACTCGACGGATCCAATCACCGTCCTTGGTTCCGTCAACCGGATGACGTTCCGCGAGCCTGATGAGAAGCGCTGGCTCAAGAGCGAGCACACGACGGTCGATGTCAAGGCTAACCTCGACGACCTCAAGCTGCTCGGCAAGGGCGACTTCAAGACGCTCATGAAGTGGCGGATTGCCATCCGCGAGGAGATTGGCCTCGACGTCAAGAAGAAGGCCGGCGAGGAGGACGAGGTCGAGAAGGAGCCTGAGCCGGAGAAGGACGAGGACGAGCAGATCGAGGAGGAGGTGCGTCGCAAGATCGATTCACTGCTGGTTGTTCTTTTACTGATCCTCGTCAATGTCCGTAACAGCTCGAGCGCCTGACCGAGTCGCAGCAGCGCAAGGCTAGGCAGGCCCGGCGCAAGGCGCAGGAGAAGAAGATGCGAGCCGTCGTCCGCATGCAGCTGCGTATGGCGGCGCCCAACATCGGCGCGCTCGAACACCAGGATGGCGCGCTTGCTGGAGAGGACGCCTTCGACCTCGGCGAGGGCGAGCGTGGCATGAAGGGTCGCCGTGACCTGGCCGACGCGCTCGGCGACGAGGGTCTGGAGCTCTCGTCCGACTCGGAGGGCGACGACGAGGGCTCGGACGGCTCGGAAGAGTTCCTCGACTCGGACGACGAGCGCGAGGCTAAGACGGCCGCGCTCGAGAACGAGATGGAGAACCTTTACGGCGAGTATCAGTCGCACATGCAGGACAAGGACGCCAAGTTCCGCGTCAAGGAGGCCCGCCGTAAGGACAAGACGCGCGAGTCGTGGAAGGGCATCGACGAGGGCAAGGGTTCGGACGACGAGAGCGACGAGGAGGACAACGAGGAGGGTGGCTGGGAGAACAAGGAGAAGAATCGGGCTGCCATTGGCGAGGAGGCCGACTCATCCGACGACGAGACCGACATGGAGATGGAGGATGGTCTTCGGCGGAGCGCTCGCAACGGCAACCTGCTCCAGAAGCTCGACGACGGCTCTGATATCAGCACGGCCGCTAAGGTCTGGTTCAACCAGCCCGTCTTCGAGGGCCTCGACGAGTTCGAGGACGATGAGGAGGAGGAGGAGGCCGAGATGACCGACTCTGACGAGGACCTCGTTGACGAAGCCGAGGACGAGGAGGCCGAGGAGGAGGCTGTCGAAGCCGCGCGCCAGATGTCGGACTCGGAGGTAAGTGCAGGTGGTCCGGTGACGCAAGTTGAGCATCACTAATGCTCCTTTCCACCTTCTTACCAGGATGACTCGGACGGCTTTGAGATTGTGCCAGCAGCGCGCGACGACGAAGAAATCGGCCTCTGGGACGTTGAGCAGGAGAACGTTGACGAGCGCAAGAAGAAGCGGGTCCAGGGTGCGTTCTCCTTGCCTGGTTTAATCTATATCATTGGCTGACTGACTTGACCTCGCTCTTCTTCTTCTTCAATCAGACCGCGGTCTCATCACGGCTGAGGCTATCACTCTTGCGTCGCAGCTCGTCAACCGCGAGAAGACGATTTCGCAGCTCGTCGACGATGGGTTCAACCGGCATGCGTTCGACTCGAAGGACGATCTGCCGGCGTGGTTCCTCGATGACGAGAGTAAGAACTACAAGTCGAACGTGCCAATTTCAAAGGAGGCCGTTGAGACGCTCCGGGCCAAGCAGCGTGCGCTCGACGCCCGGCCGATTCGCAAGGTCGCCGAGGCTAAGGCGCGCAAGCAGCGGCGTGCGATCGCCCGTGTCGACAAGGCTCTCAAGAAGGCCGACGGTCTGCTCAAGTACGTTTGCTGCCCTCCTGAATCTTTCTCAGCTGTCAACTGACCTCTGTCTCTCGCTGGCCTTTCAGCAACGACGACGTCACTGAGCGGCAGAAGGCCGGCCAGATCGAGAAGATCATGCGCAAGGGTCTTGCTAAGGACCAGCGCAAGCCGATGAAGGTTGTCGTCGCCCGCGGCTCCAACAAGGGTATCAAGGGCCGTCCGAAGGGTGTCAAGGGTGCGTTCGCGACACTCTTTGGGTTTGGTCAATTGCTATGCTGACGGCCCTCCTTCGTTCTGCTTTTTCCCAGGTCGCTACAAGATGCTCGACGCACGCGACCGAAAAGGTCGGTCGCCAACTTTGCCCGTTCGAACTTTGCTTTCCGTGACCCGGGCTGATATCTGCTGCATCTTCAGAACTCCGAGCCAAGAAGAGAAAGGAGAAAGGTTTGTGGACATGTTCCAAGGCCCCCTAGCCATCGTTCAGCGCTGACGGCGACTTTTTTCCCTATTCGATCTGCAGCGAGCAAGCCCAACGGCGGCCGCAAGAAGAACAAGTAACCATCCTCTCTCGCCACCTCAGTCATGTTCATGCCCATCGCCGCACCCTTTACGACCTTTTCTCTTGCATGCCTCTGTTCGTTCTGTTTTGTTTCGCGAGGGCTCGAGTGGCGCATTCTTGAATCAGCAGCGCGACGCGTCTGGCGCCGGTGCGCGATCCCGACCAAGAGGCGTCTCTCATGTGGCGCGCCTCGGAGGAGGCGGCCGAAAGGCTCGCAGGCCGAGGGCCTGGGCCCGCCTGCCCGCCCTGCCGGATTGGACAGCAAAAAGAAAAAAAGGCCCGGTGAGCGCATACCCCGCAAACCACCAGTAGCCTGTTTGCGGCGGCGCGCGCCGCTTCCGCCTGCGGGTGCTTCGGAGGGAGGGGGAGGGAGGCTCTTCGCACGACCATCGACCATCCTCCCACCCTTTCAGTCCCCTTCAAGCCTTCGAGATGGCCTACGGACCTCCTCCCGGACCGCCTCCTGCCCAGAATGGTAGCGGCTACCCGCAGCCGCCCGTCAACAGCTACAACCCCTATGGCAACGGGATGAGTGCCGACCAGAGCTACGTCAACAGCCAGCCCGCTCCGGCTCAGTACGAGCCACCGGCCCAGTATGCGCCTCCCAAGGACGAATGGACGCAGCAGCAGCAGCAGCAACAGCAGCAGCAGCAGCAGCAGCAACAGTACGGTAGTCAGCCGCAGTACAACGGCAACGGTTACGGTGGCAGCGGTCAATACGCCATGAACCAGAGCCAGCCCTACGCCGAGCAGGCGCCGCCGCCACAGGCGTACGGTTCGCAGGAGAACTTTGGCAGCAAGCCCAGCGAAGGCGAGCGCTTCAAGCCCAAGAAGGTGCGTGATAAGCAGATTCTGTTCGCGGAAGTGTGTCTATGACTGATTCATACCATCCGACCTATCCCTGGGGAGTGTAGAAGCTCAATGACCCGATATTCCTCATCCTCTTCATTGCTACGCTGCTCGGCTGGGGTGCGGTTGCCGGTCTTGCCCTCAATGGCTACTCGACCGCCGATGGCCTCGGCGGCGGCGTCGGTCGTGGCAACACCGGCAGTCGGGTTACGCTCAATTCGAGCACGGCCTACCTGCTGTGCTTTGTCGCCGGCGCGGCCCTCGTCATTGCGTCGCTCTACCTGATGCTCGTCCGGGCGGCGACCAAGATCATCATGGAAATCACGCTTGCCCTTTCGGTCCTGCTCAACATTGGCCTTGCCATTTACTACTGGTATATCAAGTACTACAGGTCAGTCCCGGGTTGGCGTCCGTGACGACCGGGCGGCGAACTGACCATGCAGCCTGGCTCACAGCGGTGCCATCATCTTCACCATCATTGCCGTCATCTCGGTCCTCTGCTATTTCGGTATGCGCAAGCGGATCCCGCTCGCTCGACTACTCCTGCAGGTCGTGTACGTGCATATGTCGTACTCCCCCTTCGCCGCACCTGTCTGAACCCTCCTCGCCTTCCCCACAGCATGGACATCTCTAAGCACCATAAGAGTGTCTACATTGTCTGCCTGCTCGCACTTGCCATGCAGACGCTCCTCTCAATCTTCTACGCCTTCACCGTTGCCGCGGTCTACGTCAAATGGACGCCCGACTCGGCGGCGTGCGCGCAGTCGGCCGGCGGGTCGTGCTCTTCGGCCAAAGTCACCGGTCTCATTGTTTTCGTCACCTTTGCGTTCCTGTGGACATCGCAAGTTGTCGCCAATGTCGCCCTTGCCACGCTCGCCGGCGGCGCCTACGGCGGCTGGTACTACTACGGCCCGGCCTACGAAGGCAAGATGCCAAAACACCCCAACTGGAAGTCGTTTGTTCGGGCAAGCACGCTCTCTCTAGGCTCCATCGCCTTCGGCTCGCTCATCGTCACGTTGCTTGAGCTGCTACGGATGCTGCTCAACGTACTGCGCTCCCAAGCCGCGGAAGACGGCAACGCGATTGGGGCAATCCTGGCTTGCGTGGCCTCGTGCTGCATCGGCTGTGTTAGCTCTCTCGTACAATTCTTCAACCGTTACGCTTACATTGGTTCGTTTCGCCCTTTCAACTTTTTTCTTCCTGCTCAACCCTTCGGAGCTGGGTACTGACTTTAATGTCGCAAATCAGAGATCTCGCTTTACGGCAAGGCGTACATCCCAGCCGCTAAGGACACCTGGCGGCTCATGAAGGACCGCGGTATCGATGCACTCATCAATGACTCGCTCGTCGGCCTCGCCCTCACCTTCGGCGCGTACCTCAACGGCCTCCTTTGCTCGATCTTCGGCATCGTCTACCTTAAGGCCACCGCCCCGGCCTACAACGCCGACGGAGACTACACGCCTGTCATTGTCCTATTCTCTTTCCTCATCGGCCTTCAGGCTGGCCTTGCTCTCTCGCAGGCGCTCGAGGGCGGCGTCTCCACCATCTTCGTCTGCCTCGGCGAGGATCCTGCTATGTACGCCCTTCTCTCTCGCGTATCATCAGACGGACTCCTAGCTAACCTCCGCCTTGTCGCATCCAGCCTGGCCGAGCGCTCGCCCGCCCTCTTCGAGGAGGTCCGCCGCAACTACCCGCGTGTCGTCGAGGGCGTGCCCTACAACGGTGCCTGAGCTGCCTGGCATCGCTCGTCTTCTCTTCACATCCGATCCTTTGCATCCCAAACTTACTCCCGGCTATACAACGCACTATTACTCCTTAAACCTTTCTAATGCACCTGCTTTCCTCTCACCTCGCCGCCTGTTCGCACGCTACATTTGCAACAACATGGTCATGTGAGCAGCCTAGGGATGAGACGTTGTGAGTCGGGATCAACGTAGCGCCTGGCGCATGCGGAAGGTGGCTGATGAGAAGGGGAATTCGCCCGCGGCAGCATCGAGCCTAGGTCTGGGTAGAGACGCAGCTAGGGTCAGCGTAACGACTCAGGGTTCACAATGCTGAGCGGACAGGATTGACGTCTCGGGACCCCAGATCCGAAGCCCACGAATGTGCGTATCCTTGCCATTGAGATGGTTGGCAATCACAGTGATCTGGACCAAGAAGGCATGGATGGGCTCGCTGAAAGATTGGTGGAACAAGCGTGAGATCAGTGTCTGTCTGGGCCGTCAATCGTGACCGAAAGCATGGCACGTACCCTTCATCGTCTTCGCCACCGCCGCTCCCGGCTGATTCTCGCAGATCGATCGTCTGCCAGCCCTCGGGCTTGTCGAAATGGACGGTCGTCACCTGATCGGGGTCGGATGTTCGAAAGTCAGCTTCAAGCACTTGGCAATCAAGCTGCGCAGCCTGGTCACTCGCCTCGGTCAGGTCGTGCTTGCCCGTTCCGGCTCTGATTGACAGTGTCTGAGGCGTATAAGAGTCGTCTTTGATGTGGGATAGCAGCAGGGAGATTTTCTGCTCATCCAGAACAAGCGACATCAGGTGACCAACACGTGCTGCCTCTGACGACGGGGCCAACGCACAGTTATGGGCACCAGGTGCGGGAACTGGACCGAGATGCTATGGGGCTGAGGACCTTCGGACCTGTAAACGATCAGCAGACGGTCGTGAGGGAGGTTATAGGCTCCTCTGACGTCGCGTACACAGGACTCACTGCCAGAAGACGTCTTCGTCTGGGTCCCGGAGGTTCTCGACACCGTAGCCGTACTTGTGCGACGACACGGACCACGTTGCGAGGGAGCCCAAAGGGCGGAGACCGGCACAATCGTCGAATGTGTTCGACATCAAGGGCGATGTCCCGTTACCACTCTGAAGTCAGGGCGCAAGTAGTGCCTGCGATGAGGGAAGAAGCGAGGGCGGGATCGAGCGGGAATGACCGTCGGAGGGAGTATTTGTGCGGCGTCAGGGTTGGAGACGGAGCCGGAGCCGAGAAAGAGTGTCCAGCCGGGTCATCTCCTCTGACATCCCCAAAAGAGGCGGTAAGCACGTAGAAGGACCATCAAAAGCAGAAGCTGTAGTTCCTGGCCCTCTGGCTTGTCCGGACCAAAAGAAAGGGAGGTTGTTCGTTTGCATACCTTAGCTCGATCGCAGCTCAACCTCCTTTCTCGTAGCTCCTTTCGCTGGCGAGCCCACGACACCGACCTTCTTCGTCAGTTCAACTTGTCATGAGCTCTTTCCGCCGCCTCAAGCCCTCGGCGACGCCGATACCGCCAGTCGGGTCGCTCACTTTTCCGTCGCTCGCGCTTCCGCATCTATCAACCGGTATCGCCTCACTCGACGACGTCCTCGCGCCGGGTCAGCCGCTGTCTTCGACCCTGCTCGCGCGGACGCCCGACGGCCACTCAGCCTGGGCCCGCCTGCTCGAGCGCTACTGGATCGCTCAGGGCCTCATCAGCGGCCAGGGTGTCGTCATTGTAGCTGGCCCCGGTGAGGGCGAGGACGTCGCGCAGGGCATGATGTGGGACGTTAACGCTCCGAGACTGGCAGCCGCACAGACTGCTGAGGCGGCGGAGTCTGGTGCCGAGAGCGACGGCGAAGATGTGCTCGGTGACGCCGAGGTTGATGCGAACAGGACCAAGATTGCCTGGCGATACGGTGGACTTGGCAAGTTCAAAACGACAGTCGACAGCTCGGCCTCCTCAGGTGAGAAGCTCTTGACGTCAACTGCGCTTGCCTCGTCGCCGCTCACCTTAGTGACCACCCCTCGCAGCCAACTCCTTTGCCTACAGCCTGGCATTGACGAGCATTATTCCGGCTGCGACGCTCTCAAACTTGGTCGGCAGCGGTCAGTTGACGTACTTGGCAGTCCAGCCGTCGCGCAAAGGCAAGGGCAGGTGTCTGGACGTCGAGGGTGAGCTGGGCCGCATCCTGCACGAGCTTCAGGCGCTGGTCGACTCGGAAGACTACAGGTGCGCTGTCTGGATGTTTGTTGCCTGCTCCTTTCAAACCGCTGACAGAACTCCCCGTTCGCTTTTACAGTCACGCTTCGACGTCTAAGCAGCCGCACCGGGCGCTCCGCATCTGTCTTCCGAACCTCTTCTCGCCGGCTTGGGGCGACGTCTCGCACGCTGTGCGTATAGCCTGCTACCTGTGTTTCAACTGGGATCGCTCATCTGACTGCTGCTCACCTTTTTCTCGCCTAGCACATGTTCCGCTTCCTTATGGGCCTGCGCGCCCTGCTTCGATCGTCGCGATCGGCGGCAATGGTCACCCTCCCGCCGCACCTGTGTTGCGACAAGGGGCTGCTTGAGCGGCTTATGTGGGTGGCCGACGGCGTTATAGAGCTCCAAGGCTTCGGCTGTGAGTACTATGGAAGCGGGCTTGTCAACTACACGCGCTTAGCGGCTAACGTCCATCTCATCTCCCGCAGCGGACCCGACACTGCCCGACCTTTTTTCACACCACCACGGGCTCATTCACGTCCACCGGCCGTTCAATCTCCATTCGCTCGCTCCGCCGTCGCTAAAGCTCTCGACCCTCGTCGGCGGTCGTGGTGGACAGAACAATCTGGCGTTCAAGCAAAAGCGGAAGGCATTTGTCATTGAGACGCTGCATCTCGACGTCGAGGGCGGTGTCGGTGAGCGGCGGACGACAGCGCCACCCTCCGTCTCGGCCTCGGCGCATTCGCACGATCATGCCGGTCACTCGCATCAGCATGAGCCGGTCGAGTCGACCGGGCACGATGGTGCTGCAGCCCGATCTGGCGGTGGGCGGGTGAGGATCGAGATGCCCGAGATGGCCAAGGAGGTAGACGAGATCACCGCCGGCAGCACCCAACTCAAGCCGGTCCGGCCAATTAAGTCGGCCATGAAGAAGAAGACGGTTGGATTTGCGGCGATGGATCCTTCGAAGCCGGAGCTGTACGAGTTCTAAAATGCGAAATTGCGCTTCGATGTCATCTAGTCTGTGGCGTCACCCCCGGCAGTACGCATGACGGACCTCCTGCGCGCGTCGTTCGACGCCGAACGCTCAGCCGGCTCTCGAAGCGTCTCTCACGTCTCTCACCTCCTCACGCAAGCACACGCCTCTTCCTGCCAGCAGTGACAAACTTCCCAGGAATTATAGCTAGCCTGGCCGCAAGTACATGTGCGTGGGCTGGTCGACTGTTTGCTGCTGCCGGTCTTGCAGCTCGCCGCGCGCGCGCTGACCTCCTTTGCCTCCCGAACCCACCGCTTTCGCGTCGCCGTGCTCTCCCATCGCTAGAAGCATAGAAGGAGAAGCGGCTCTGGCTTTCTGCATACCTCTCGCATCGCCGCGATGGCGAAGAAGAAGAAGTCTGCCCTGCCGGCCGTCAGCAGGTGCGTCCCGTGCTTGCCGCATTCAGTGCTGAGAGCTCAGCACTGACTCGCCAAGCTGACCGCCCACGTCCCCCTAACTTTCACCTAAACGGCTGGCAGAGGCTTTGCCACGACTTCCATCGCGAAGAAGCCTCAGCCGGTTGTTGCGGCCCCTACTGACGACGATGCTGGCGAGGACGCCGTGTCGGGTGCGGATCCCGCGGCAGCCGGAGAGCAGGCCGTAGACGGTGGGTCATCTGGCGCCGACGGGGGCAAGGCTGCGGCCGAAGAGGATGACTGGGAGAAGGAGGAGGGCTATCTGCAAATCCTAGTTGACAAGCTGCAGGATAAGGTCGATAAAGAGATTGCTCGGACGCTAAAGGTGCGCTGAATGAGAACACCCCGCAGCGAGGACAGGCCGAGCTGAGCATTCCCCTCGTGGCTTGACGCGCAGACCATTGAGTTTGAGAAGCGGCAAGCCAAGACGTTCTCGACGCTGGAAGTCTCGGACGACGTGCGTGACCGAGCTCTTGCCATGGCACTGCAAGCCGATAAGGACGAAATCAACGGTGCGTCGTCATGGGAGTCTGGCTAGCGCGCGTGGAGTCAGCCCCTCCGAACTGATCCTCTGCGACTCGTAGTGTCGACTGTCGCCCAGTCGGACACAGACAAGGTTCTCGTCCGGCTTGCCATCACCCACGGCGTACTTCTGAAGCTGGGCTTTAGCCGAGATCGCGTCGAGGAGTGCCTCAAGGCTCTCGGCACGAGCTGGGACCTCGACGATGCGCTTGACTGGGTTCGTCTTGCTGCTGCGCCGGTTTCGCCTGGCCTTCTCGCTGACAATGACAACGTCGGATGGTTTTCTGCTGCAGCTTTATCTTCATTGTTCCGAAGATGAGATTCTTCTGCAGGGTAGCTGGTCGGTAAAAGGTTTGTCCTGTTACTCAGCTTCAGACGTCGACGACTACCCGACACTGACTGGTCCTGCTGCGCGTGTCGTGGCCGTTTCTGTAGACTCGCCTGCGGTGGCGCCTTCCACTCCGGCGACGCCGCTGCCCCCCTCCCGGGCGCAGACGCCGCCACCGCTGGAGGAACCATCATCCCCGCCTCCGCTTGTTGCGACACCTGCCCCTGTGTCCAGTAGCCCCTCAGCTCCCTCGGCCGAGGTAAAGCGGGCGCTCTTCGCTTCAGCCGCCGACGGCGACGACGACTCAAGCTCTGAAGAGGAGGAGATCATGCCCTCGTCCGAGTACGCCAAGCTACGGCTTAAGCTCGACGCCATCATCGGCGCACCCGCGGCCAAGGGTAAGGTCAGGGGCGCGAAGAAAAATAGCAAACCCAAGCCAGCCATGGTCGTGCCTGAGCCTGAAGAGGCCAAGCGGATCCGCAAGCGAATGGACGTTGTCAAGGCCATGTATCTCTTCCAGAAGGATGAAGCCGGTGCGTTAGCCTGTCCATTCCAAAGTTAGACGGCCGGCATATCTGACCGACCGCGGCCGGCCCGGCTTTTCAGAGATCGAGTATAAGACGATGAAGGACGCCCTCGAGGCCGAGACGCTCAAGGCGCGGCTGCGGGGCGAATTAGCTCCCACCACACTCGCCAATTGTGCCGTGGATTGTTCTACTCCCGAGCTTTCGACCGCTCCTTCCCCTGTGCTCGATCTGGAGCCTGCGCTTCCGATAGTTACTCCATCCAGCAGCTTCCTCGATGGCAACGGCGACGACGACGGCCCTGATGCATTGTCCGCCGTACGTCTGCCGACCATGAGCCTTGCTAATGTCCCGATGCCCCCGCTCACTGCGCTACGTTGCGACCACCAGCTCTTCGAGCAGACGGAGCTTCAGGCGCCGACTCCCGCCGAGCCTGCGCTTTTTGTCCGGTCGATGCCGTTGCCCAAGCACTTCACGGCCTCGACCGCCGCACCAAAAACGACGCTCCAGGGGGCTGCGGTGAAGCTCGACCGCTTCTGCCTAATCGACTACGTGACGCTGAGCAATTCATTCCGCGCGGCGCGTGTCATGCTCAAGATCCGGTGGTCCGACCGGCGAGAGCAGGCCTGGACAATGCAGGACCTCGGATGCAGTAGCTTGGCTGAAGCCGAGAGTTACGTTGCAACCCTTGCCTTGCACGACATCATTGCTATCGAAGGCAAAGGCGACAAGAGCGTCTGGCGGTCGTTCCCGCCGGCGTTTCGCGACCTCTGGGACGAGCTCGAGGAGAAGCGCAAGGGCTTGCTCGACAAGGAGCGCCGGGCCGTTTGGGCGACCCTGCGCGCAATCGTCGAGGCGCGTTACCCGCCCGATACGCCTGCCGAACCGGTCCTTGTTCCCGAGTCTGCCGCCAAGGTTGACTCGAAGCTCATCCCGGGTTTCGACTTCCTGCCGCCGCCGCCCAAGGACGGCGAGGCGGACATTGTAGATCCTGTCTCACTGCAGCTGCAGCAGGAGTTCGCTCGCCGGCAAGCGACGCCCGCTTACCAGCGTATGCTGGTGCGTTGCAGGTCACATTCGCTTTGTCTGCTTCACCCCGCTGACCAGGACCTGTCATCTCGCCACGCGCGTAGCAACAACGTGAGACGCTGCCCATCGCGGCCTATCGAGAGAAGATCACGTCATCACTCGAGACATCGCAGATCCTCGTCTTGAGCGGCGAGACTGGCTGGTGAATCAACATCGCTCTTCACTCCAGCGACCCGTTCTCTGGACTGACCCTGCTTCTCATCATCTGCAGCGGCAAGTCGACACAGCTGCCGTCGTACATTCTAGAGGACCAGCTGTCACGGGGCAAGCCCTGTCGTATCTACGTTACTGAGCCTCGGTAAGGCCCGGCCAAGGACGACCAACACCTACGGCTGTGAATACGCTTACTCACTCCGTGCGATACCTTTCAGGCGGATCTCGGCCATCTCGTTGGCCCAGCGCGTCTCGCAGGAGCTCGGCGATGCTCCCGGTCAAGTCGGCTCTATGTCGTCGATGGTTGGCTACTCAATCCGGCTTGAAAGCTGCACCTCTCGTAACACCCGGCTTGCCTTCGTCACAAACGGTATCGCTTTGCGCATGCTCGAAAGTGGCTCTGGCACTGGCGGCGGAAAGAATACCGCCTTTGACGAGATTACGGTGCGATTCTGTTGTCCTCATGCAGTGAGATTTCAAGCTGACCCGGCTAACCTGATCTGAATTGCAGCATATCATCGTAGACGAGGTCCACGAGCGATCGATTGAATGTGCGTCATCCAGTTGTCCAGTGCCATCAATCCAGTTGTCCAGTCCCATCCCTGCGTTGGCTGATTCGTAATGCGCCGGCTTTACCTCCAGCCGACTTTTTACTCATTGTCCTCAAGACGCTCCTCGAGCAAAGAAAGGATCTCAAGTGCGATTTCATCTCATGAGCCTGAGATCTGCACGGCACCTGCTGATCTCGCCCTCTTGCCGCCGCAGAGTTGTCCTCATGAGCGCAACTGTCGACGCTGAGAAGATCTCTGCCTTCTTCGGCGGCTGCCCAACCCTGTCGGTGCCTGGCCGGACCTTCCCCGTCAACAGCTTCTTCCTCGAAGACGCGATCGAGTTCAGCAAGTGGTTCATCACGGGTGACTCGCCCTACGCCCGGCGCTGTGAGTCAGCTCTCTGTCTCTTCTCCTGCTTGAACATTCGATATGCTCACGCCAAAATACTCCCTATCAGACGGCAAGTACCAGACTAAGAAGGCCGCAATTGACTGGAACGAGGACGTCATGATTCCCGACGACGATGACGACGAGGACAAGCCCAAAGATGCACCCGTCAAGCTCGAGAAAAAGTATGGCGCCAAGACAGTCGCCACCGTCAATAACCTCGACGAGCGGTTGATACCTTACGACTTGGTGGGTCCCTGCACCGATGACGCACCTCGTATCGTCGCGGCTGACCTGTCATCCTGCTTCTGTCAGATTGTCCGACTGCTCGAGCGGCTTTGCTTTGAAGACCCGGCCTACGCACAGTACTCGGCCTCGGTCCTGATCTTTATGCCCGGCCTGTACGTTGCCTTCCACGCCTTCAGATTTGGCGCACGACTGACACCTCCGCATGCCGACTGGAAGGAATGAGATCCGCCGGCTCAATGACATGCTGCAGGAGCATCCGGCGTTCGGTAGCGCCGGCTTCATCGTCTTCCCGCTGCACTCGAGGTGCGTGTCATCTTGGCGCCTATCTCACCAGCTTGCACGCGCTCGCACTGACCTTTGATCTAATGTGGTCCGAAGCGTGTCCTCGGAGGGCCAGAGTGCCGTCTTCAACACGCCCCCGCCGGGCGTCCGCAAGATCGTCATCGCGACTAATATTGCCGAGACCGGTGTTACAATCCCTGACTGCGTCTGTGTCATTGACTCTGGCAAGCACCGCGAGATGAGGTGCGACAGTCACAGCGCATGATATGTGACGAGCAACGACTGACTGTACAGACGCCCTTTCCCGCCGGTAGGTTCGACGAGAAGCGGCAGATCTCCAAGCTCGTCGAGACGTGGGTCGCCAAGAGCAATGCCGCACAGCGTCGGGGCCGCGCAGGCCGTGTCCAAGAGGGCCTCGCTTTCCATCTTTTCACGAAGCTCCGGCACGACACTCAGATGCAGGACCACCCGCTGCCCGAGATGCTCCGGCTCTCGCTTCAGGATCTCGCGCTCCGCATCAAAATCCTCAAGGTCAAGATGGGTGGCTCGATCGAAGAGGTTCTTTCAAAGGCGCTCGACCCGCCGCTCTCGCTCAACATCCAGCGGGGTGCGTCGTGGCTTCCGCTCCAGCAGTGCATGAGCGAAAATGCTGAATTTCCTCCCCCCTTCCCGTGTATAGCCGTCTCGAGCCTCGTCGAAGTGAAGGCGCTGACGGCCAATGAGGACATCACACCCATGGGCCGTCTGTTGTCCAAGCTGCCGGTGCGTCTTGTTACCCGGGTTGATCCAATTGGCGGAGGCTGACATTCTGCTCCTTCTTGTGGGACTTCAGATGGACGTTCACCTTGGTCAGTCAGTCGTCGCCAGAGTTTGTAGAGCCCACTGGAAGCTGAAGCTGTAATTTTCTCGTGCGCAGGCAAATTCCTCCTTACGGCAGCACTCTTTAAATGTCTCGACCCGGCGCTAACGATCGCGGCGACGCTCAATGCCAAGTCGCCCTTTGTCGCGCCGTTCGGCTTCGAGCAGGAGGCCGACCGGATGAAGCTCTCCTTCAAGACGGGTTCGTCATTATCTGGTTTTGATCAAAGAGGCAATTTCGGGACTGACATGTTTGACGCTCTCTTGCAGACAATTCTGACTTCCTCACAATCCACAATGCCTTCGCTAGCTGGCGGCGGGCGTCGGCTAACCCGAGCTTTGTCCGGCAGTTCTGCCGGAAGAACTTTCTCTCGCACCAAAATTTGCAGCAGATTGAGGAGCTTCGGCAGCAGCTCTACTCGTATCTCGTCGATTCGGGTTTCATCGGCGTTACAGACGAACAGAAGGCAGCCATCAGTCGGTACGTCTCGTTTTGCCAACGCTTGTCCCGCGCTTCTGCTGAACGTAATACTTTGGCCCAATCTTCACGCAGCGCACGCTACGCCCGCCGCGGTCCGCGCTTTGTGACGATCCCTTCGGCGTTCGACATCAACTCGGAAGACCCGCACATGGTCAGCGCTGCCCTCGCATCGGGTCTCTTCCCAAAGATTCTCTCAATCGACCCGGCGAGCGGCCAGCTCAAGACGTTCAGTAACAGCCAACCGGCGAGCATTCACCCTTCCAGCGTCAACTTCCGCATCAAGCCCGCGAACCGGCGCGAGGAGTTCGGCACAAATCACCTTGCCTTTTTCACCATCATGCACTCGAAGAAGCTCTACGCTTGGGAGACGTGCCCTGTTGATGACCGCGCGCTCCTGCTCCTCTGCGGCGAGTCCGAGTTCAAGGTCTGTCTCGCTCCGTATCTTAGCTTTGCGTCACTCGCGGCTGACGCGGTCTGCTCTTGCTTTTTAGCTGGCCTCATCATACGTCCAGCTGGACCGCAAGCTCCGCTTCCAGTCGATGCCCAAGACGATGATTGCGGTCAAGCACATCCGCGCTCAGCTGACCGCTGTCATAAATTCGCGTATGCGCGGCAAAGAGATGACGGAGCGTCAGCTCGCCTGGTGGGAGCTCGCGCTTGAAGTGCTCGGTAAGGAGCCTGACAAGGCCGACACGCTTGAGGTCATGAGCAGCAAGGCGGCGGCCAAGTGAGTGCTGGTCGTCAAGTCGCCGGGGGTAGGTCTCGCGCGCGCCTGGGGCCCTCGGGTGAGGGGGGCATATCAGTCACATTGTACGGTCCCGAACAACAGACACATCTTCTCACATCAAAGCAAATCAAAAGCCCTTGAGATTGACAGGCAAACCAGGGAGTACCGGGGACGGGGCCGGCGGGGGGTCGCTGCGCGATCATCACGGCCCGTTCCTGCCGGCGGCGAAGAGAGCCCGAGACGAAGTCGAATCCCCTCTCAACCACACCCCACCTGCCGCTTCCTGCTTTTGCTTTACCAGCCTCTACACGCTCGCCTTCCAGAACGCACTTGCTCGGCTCGTCATCTCCATGCTTGTTCGGCAGAGCCGCGTCCGTCTCGTCCAGGCGGGCGGCGGGCTCGCTCTCCTGCCGCGCCGAGCTCCGACATCTATCCCAGCAGCTGTCGGGCTGCGGAGGGCAGCTACGAGCTCATCCCGGCGACCAGCGGCTAAGTCGGATCTCGTGCCCGAGGTGACGCCCAAGACGCGGGCTAAGAGAGGCTCGCCACTGTCGACGTCAGCTTTTGTTGAGCGCTACATCCCCAACCTTTCCAAGCTCTACCAGAAGGTGGGCAAGCGGTCGACTGAGACGGCCGTCGCCCGTCCGTCCAGCCCAAGCTCACAGACGGAGGTCTTCCGCAAGAGCCTGAGGGGCGGTCGGGTCGCTAAGCTCTCGAACGCATATCGAGAGATGATGGCCAAGGTCGAGCACGGGAGTGAGCCGCCGATCACGGTCGCCGAGCTCCGTGCGGCCATTCAGCTCGTCGGCCGGACCGGAACCGACGACCACTGGACGCTGCTCGAGACGATGGTCCAAGACCTAAACGGGGTTTTCGGCTCGCCGCCGATGCTAGAGGACTACCGGGCTGTCCTTTACTTTCTCGCCAACTCGTCGACGCCGCGAGCGGCGTTCTCCCGGCTCGAGACGATCCCGCTCAGTGTGTCCATCACGACGACCGACTTCAACATCGTTCTGGCTGGCCTGTCGCGCGCAAATGATCTCGAGGCGGTCCGAACTTGCATGGAGCAGCTGCCGCTCCTTGATCTCCAGCCGGACGAGCAGACGATGCTGCTATATCTTCGCGGCCTCTTCGCGGGCCACTCGGCGGCGCTGCCAGAAGTTGACCTCGCCGCTCTCCGAGCAGAGGTCAGCAAGGCACTCGACACCATGCGGCCTCGCGGGCTTCCAGAGAGCCCTGACGTTTGGGCTGTCCTTGCCGAGGGCTACCTCCAAGTCGGCGACCTCGAGACGAGCCGTAAGGCGACCGACGCGCTCCGGGCGGCACTTCGGCACGCGCGCTACGAGAGCCTCAGCCCTGTGCCCTGGACTTCACTTGTCCGGTGTACTAGTGCAGGCGAGAGCACAGCCAAGGCTTTGCGCGAGGTGCTCGCGATGAAAGAGGCTGGTGTCACGCCCGATGCCACGACCGTCCAGGCGCTGATCGAGACGGCCGAGGTCAGCACGGTTGACCAGGTCCGGCAGCTGCTTCAGCAGGTCGAGAGCGTGACAGGCGTCCGCTCGACGGCACCACACTGGGCGGTGCTGATTGACCGTGTGGCTCACAGCAAGGAAGGACACCGAGAAGGACTTCAGGAAGCCATCAAGGTCTATAAAGAGTCTCGCAAGATGGGCGTCGATCCCAGCGCCGACCTGATCCTGCCGATCATCGCGAGGCTCTGCAACCCGGCCTACCCATCCTCGGCCCAACAAAGGGAGGAGGATCTCCATGTGGCCCTCAACCTCTACGACGACCTCCTGGCCGCCGAGCAGGAACGCTACCTCGACATCATTGCCGAGCCGGTGCCAGCCATGCCATATGCAACCGACGCTGGTGCTTTGCTCGAGCCTAGGACGCCGTCGTTCGGACCGACGGTTGAGGTCTACGACATCCTGCTTGAGGGTATCAGCAGTTCGCGCACATTGCGCTCGCACGATCAGGCGTGGGAGCTACTCGGCGACATGAAAGAACGCGGTCTTTATTTTGAGACTGCCGTCACCGTCCGACACATCAAGGCCTTCATGGCTCGGGCAAACTCACACAAGTACGCCTTTGGCTGCTACGACCGCTTCCTCAAGCTGCACCCGCCAGCGCTCGGCGCGAGCAAGGAGGCTTTCCTCGCCATCGCCGACACCTTCATCCACTCGACGCACGCGAAGCTGGTCAACCCGCATCCGCGGCTCGTTCTCGAATTCATCAACGACATGCGCCGCGCCGGCTTCGACGAAGGCCATGCCGTCATGACAACGCTTCTGTCACAGCTCGCCAACCTGTCGTACACAGGCGCCGAGATGTCGACCCGCGAGGAGAACGCTACTATCATGAAGCGCATGGCCTGGTGCACGCGGCTCGCCGTCGCCTGGTGCCGAACCGACCCGTTCATCAAGGTATGCTCTCTTGAGCTCCCCGCCGCCCCGCTGCCTTGGCTGACCGCTCACAATGCTCTCTCCAGATGGACAAGCACTTGCTTAACGCCATGATGAATGCCCTCACCCGCGTTGGCAACTTCAAGGACGCGTACGAAATCTGGCAGATGCTATCCGAGTCGGAAAATTATGATCAGGCGGCCAATAACGCATCGGTCAACATCGTTCGTCCCCGTGCTGTGCTCTTTTGCGTCAGGTTTGACACTTCTCACTGACCACGCTTCCATCGTGATCAGATCTTCGATGCAATCGGCCTACACGGCAACCCGTTCATGGCCGAGCAGCTCTGGAAGTGGCTACGCGACGGTTCCTTCCCGCTCACGCTCTCAAATTGGCACGCGCTCATTCAGGCCTGCCTCCGGCTCGGCGCGCTCAATCTGCTCGTCAAGTTCATCACGGTCGACATGCGCCAGAACCTCGGTCACCCGCCAGCCCCGTCGCCAACGGCTGAGACGCTGCGTATGGTGCTTGCTTACCAGGACGCCTTCAGGCATGGCGACCTTAATCGCATTCACCTCCGCTCGGCCCTCGAGAGCTCCTTCCCGGAGCTCTGGCCCGAGGTCAAGGACACGCCGGCCAAGGACTGGTGGCAGATGGAGATGCTCGACGACGAGCGTGAGATGGGCGACGCCATCAAGCCCCTCCTTATCGGTACCGAATTTGAGGACGGATTTGAGGAGTACGAGGCCGGTGCCGACCGCGAAGGCCTGAATGAGGAGCTCGCCGCCGAGGAGGAGGAGATCCTGCTGTCGGAGAAGCATAGGGCAGCGGAGGTCGCGGCGCAGGGGCCGCCTCGGCAACGGGCAGCCGCCGGTGGATCATGATGCGTTGCTTTCTATTGAGTGCGGCCAGTATTCACAACCTACCGCTGTTGCTCTTCCAGACGGCGTCTCGGTGGTCCGGGCCGCTCCAAGAGCGGTCATGTATAAGCCGGATTTTGCGGTCAGGCTGAAAGGGGATGCTAAGAAGGGAAGTGGATACAGTCGCTGCAAGATGAGGGCAACGGAAGGGAGACGCGCGCAAATCGCTTACGACGAGTAAGGAATACGCGAGCCGGCATATTTGGCCTTGGGCTGTCCAACGGCCACGAACTCGCCTCCGACAACGTTTGTTGCTGTCATATTGGCACCGGCGCCAGATACTTCCTCGATCTGGATGTTCGGGCAGCGAGGCATCGAGATGTTGGCGCCGTACTTAGCGCCGAAGAAGATGACGACACCGTTGGTCCAGCCGAAGCCGACGGGCGTCTCGTACTCGCCGCCACCGCCGGCAGCGTCGATGTCAGTCGCATTGAACTAGACGTTGGCGGCGCATCGTCAGCTCTGTGTCCTGACGATACTCTCACACTGTGGAACGCACCTTCTCGAACATCTTGCCGGTGGACTGGGCGTTCGAGTTGGTCAGGTTGAGCTCGGCGGCAGGGAGCTGCTCGAGCAGACCCTCAAGCTGACCGCCGGTGGAATACCTGCGTGAAACGGAAGAGGTCAGCGAAGAGCGCGACAAGCAGTAGCGGATGATGCGCACCAGGAGCAGAAGGCGGCCTCGGTATAGCGCTGAACGACGGCGTGCTGAATAGCGTCGCGCCAAGTGGTCGACTCATCGGCGTAGTCGTCATGAGCTTGGATGCCGGCCGACGTAGCGTTGGCAGCCTGACCTGGCTGCTCAGGCAGGTCTGTCTCGTTCATGCCAAGCTGGCCAGCAGGGATGAGGTCCCAAAGGGAACCGTTGCCGGTGGCTGACGCGACGAGTGAAGCGTACGTCTGGGTCGTCACGTTCGCGTTGAGCTTGTCGAGTCCTTCGGCAAGGATGTATTGGAGCGGCGGCCAGGCATTGGGGAAGTCCCAGTTGAGAGTGCTCGCCGTGAGTGAGGCGGGAACGGAGCCGGCATACTTGGCGAGGATGTAGTCCAGTCCAGCGAACGCCTTGGCCGCACTCTCAGGGTTGGTCTGGAGTTCGGGCGGGAAGATGTCAAGCCAGTAGGGGAAGAAGGCCGAAAGCGCCCAGAAGTCGGACCGGGCGTTGGACGTCATGTTGAAGTCGTAAAAGCTGTACTTTACGGGATCCCACATGAGATCAAGCAGGGCCTCCTTGCCCTTGTCGCCTTGCATCCGGTGAAGGTCGGCCCGGGCGGTGGCGTTGCTCAGCGAAGAATTTCCTGACGAGTTGGACGACGAGAGCGAGTACTGGTCGTAGAGGTCGGCCAGGCGGTAGTGGTTGCTCGTGAGGATGGCGTTAAGGTCGACGGGAATGATTGATCGGATGTTGAGCGAACGCAAGCCCTGAAGCGGGTCGCTAATGTTCTTGAGCGGCTCCTTCATCCAACGGGCGGTGTAGTCCCAGCCCGACTCGGCGCCGCTCGCGAGCTGAACGTAGAGGTCCTCGGCCTCAGTCTCGTTTAGCGGCGGCTGAGAGAGGTTGACTGTCTCATAGTCCTCGACATAGCCCTCAGGCCGAGGGCCGGTGTTGAGGAAAACTGAGCGGTCGCTGTCAGCCCAAGCTCGCGCCGACCAGTGCAAGATTGGGGAGAGGCACGCACCATCGTAACGAGCAACGTCGTAAGAAGTGTTGGTGTAAGGCGACGTAACCGAGAGCGTGCGATTCGTTGTCCAGAAGTTGAACTCGACATCCATGAGGGGCAGAGCGCGCTCCAGGATGGTGGTGTCGTTGGTGAAGGCAACGTACCTGAGGGCATCACCATTCGTCAGGGTCGAGCGAATGGGATATCGATGACCAATGACTTACTCGGCGACCATCTGCGTAAAGACAGGGGGCTGCGACCGGTTGAGGTAGTACTTGCGGCCGCCGTTGGGGATGAACCCGTAGAGGTCGAGCTGATCCATGAAGTTAGTGAGCAGGTCGAGGGCGTACTCGGCAAGCTGTCAGGCAATATGTAATTGGGCGTCAGCGGCGCATTGCTTTGGATTGATCGTGGGAGCAACTCACGCCCGAGTGAAGAAGGCCCTGCAGAATCCAATACGAGTCCCAGTAGTAGACCTCGCGATAGCGGCCGCCAGGGACGACGACGCTGTTGTTGAGTGGAATGATAGTAGAGTCACAGTCTTCGGTACTCGTGCAAAGAACTGAAGTGTTGGTCTAGAGGGGTCGCGAGTGGCAGCGTGAGTACATGCTTTGTGAAAAGAGACGAAACGATGAGCGCACCTCGCGAATGAGCGACGCCCAGTAACTGATGACCTCCGTCTGCCACGCTCGAATGAGCTCATTCTCGACGTTGGGCAGATATGAGGCGGCCGAGGGACTGAAGTTCGCATTGATGCTGACAGGGACGAGTTCGGTGCCTTCGGCAACCTAAAGTAGTCGAACAAAGCGGCGTTAGATTCAAGAATCAAAGAGCAAGGGGTGCGTGAAACCGGCCGAGATGCGCAGCATCATTGACGGACTAAGGACTGACAAAGTAATCGTTGAGGAAGGTCTCAAGCTCAGAGTAGGTGACGTTGCCATTCGACTCGCGCAGCGCTTGCCAAGCCGTGACAGTCTGATTGAGCCCGTACCGGGTCGGCTTGTCGGGGAAGGTCTGTCGAATGAAGAAGAGCGGCGTGAAGTCAATCTCGGGCCCGCTCGGAGGGTCATTTGCAGGCTCGTCACGCACCTTCGAGTCAGGGAAGACTTTTGCGAGCTCGACAGTGTTCAGGATGTCCTGTCCAGAGCAGTAGATAGGGTCGAGACCTGCAGGGAAAGAAGGGTGAGTCAGCCAAGGCGACTGGCGAAGCCGCAGTCGACTCCTCGCTTGCTTCCGCTAGAGAGACGTACACCAGCTCTGAACGGCCGGAAGGGGCTCGAGGCCAACAATGGCGTCGGGTGCGATCGTCGATGTCGGCGAGGCGGTTGACTCGGAGGCGACGGTCGGCGTGGGGACAGAGCCGCTTTCAGCACTGCTGGCAGCGCTGGCGATGGGGGACGTCTGCGAGCTGCCGGCGAGCTGCGTGGTGACCGAGCCGGTGATGGACGACACGGGCCCGGCGAGAGCCGAGCTGACGGCCGACGGGGCCTGAGCGGCGGCGAGGCGGCCGCTACCAGTCAGGAGGAGAAGGGGCAGCAGGATAGGCTGCATCTTGAGGCGGGGCGGGGGAAGGTTCGGAGGGACGAGAGGCATGATCTCACGGAGGGTCAGCCCTTTTTGAACGAAGGCTCGCCGGCCGGTCGGCAGGCTCTCCCCCTCGCCGCGGCCCAACAAAGCGTCATGGGCCGCAGCTGGGCTCTCGTCAGCGGGCCTTGCTTGGAGGGTTCGGCCAAGGCGGGGAGAGGTGGTGAGAGCTGGGAACCGGGTCAGGTCCAAGGGGGGCGGCAGGGACGAGAGAGGAAGGGCGATGACGGCGTGCTGTGGAGTTGTCTCTGAATCCAAGCAACGAGCCACCAACTCGATAAGATCCCGAGCCTCTCGCCCACGGCAAAACGCCTGTTTCCCCGCCCGCCGCTCGGTCAACCGCCGCTCGCCGCGGTCAATAACGGGGAGCGAAACTGGTCGTGTATCATAATAGTCTGGTTTTTCGGAAGGGGAGGCCTCCGGACGGACAAGGAAAGGAGGGCAACGCGACCCGCCTTGCCGGGCTAACCAGGAGCGTAGCCTGGTCCATCGGGTCGGGACCGCGGGCGAGGGACGGACGCCAACAGGCAAGGCCAGATGGCATCTGCCGCCGGCAGGGCGAGGTTTGATTCCCGTGGAGACCGGTGGCAGTAAAAGAGCTTTAAGCAGATTGCCGTGCCGACCAAGAGTCGTAAAGGGGATGCGCCTGCGAGCTGATACTTCGCAAAGGCACGGCGTTGGGTCGGCGCTTGTACTGCCTGGGCACTGAAAGCGAGGGAGCCGCTGTCATGATAGTTTCTAGACCGGACGTGCGATGAGTTCAGATCGTAATGGTCCGACTGTGGAGTAAGCCGGAAAGCGGGTCAATTCGACCATTTTTGAGCAACATGGTCGAGCGCAACTATGGACGAGCGCAACTGACTTTCCACCACCCGCTACCGCTTCATGCCAAAGCCGAAGCGCTGACCGCCGGCGTCGCGGCTTTGGATCTTAGCCCAGACCCTGGCGAGACTGACGACATTACCAACGAGAAAGCCGACGACACCGACGACAACCGAGACAGTGATGGCGATCTGAGCCTCGCAGACGCCGCCGACGGCGACCGTTGGATCGCGCGAACGGACGCTCGTCCACCAGCGCGAGCTCTCGGGCGCGCAGTGGAGCGGGCTGGTAAAGATGTCGCTCATCGTGAGCGACAGGAGCGATGCCCAGAGCGAAATGACGACGAGGTCAAGTGAGGTGAACAGAAGCTTGGATGGCAGTGACCAGAGGCCGATGGGCTTGCCGAAGTATTCGAGATAGACGGCGGCGAGGACGTGGAGGAGTGTCGGGGGCGAGTAGATGATGGCTACGAGCGGCGAAGGGCCGGTGATACCGCGCAGGCCTGCGGCCGACTCGAGGTTGCGGATGCGAACACCGAGGCCGAGCGTCGTGCACGTCAGCGCAAAGTTGGCGAGTCGGAGGACGAGCGGCGTCCAGAAGGAGTAAAGCGTCCATCGCGCAATCTTGGCTTTGATGCCCCCGCGGAAGCTATGATCGCCCTGCGTCGAGCTGAAGTCTTTCTCCGAGAGATGGTCGCCCCGTGCGCGGGAGAGCGAGCGGCCGTGCGCCCCGCTACGCCTGGACGCAAATGGTGTGTAGGCCTCGGCCCAGCCTGGCGTCTTCGAGTGATGCTCAGTATACGTCGGATGAGGTTGCGGTGTCGGCAGCGAGAGGCGAAAGTTGGGCCGGTGGGTGGCCCTGCGTGGGCAGGTCGGGGTCGCGTATCCGCTCGGCGACGCCGGTAACGGTAGGTCACCGTCCTGACTGGGCGATCCCGACTCTGGCGCCTCTGCCAGGATTGTCGGAGTATGTGATCCACCAGCACCGCCACCGCCGCCGCCGAGCATTGAGGGGAAGTAGGAGCGTGCGCCGTCGTGTGGAACGGCCGTCCCCGACGACGAGCCCGAGCCGCCTGAGAACTTGCCCCGAAACGAGGCCGGAGTGATGATCGGGTTTGCCCACCAGCTCGCTCGACGGCCACCGGGACCTGGCGCAGTTGGAGTGCCCTCCTCCTCAACGCCTTCGAGGCCCAGCCCGTTCTGCTTCTCGAGATCAATCCCCGAGCTGTTGAGGCCGTGGGCTGTGCTCGAGTCTGAAAGCTCTGACGAGAAGCGCGTCCGGGTCGGAGAGATGGTCGACCCTGAGGCGGAGCTGCCCGCGAACAGCGGAAGGAGATGCTGAGATCGACTACCGTTGCTGTTTGGACCAGCTTGGCCGGTCGGCGCTTGCGATGTTGAGCTCGCCAGCTGCTGAAGATGGCTTGACGATGTCGAGGCGAAGAGGTGCGGCGGAAGCAGACCGGGCGAGTCGGGTGGCGTTGGCGGCTGGCGCTGGGCGAAGGCTGCACGTACGAAGAAAATGAGAAGCGGTCAGCGATCTCGACGATGCATAGCTGACGAAGGGTCGCAGGCCGCCGAGCGAGACGATAGGGGAGGGGGGCTGAAGAAAGCGCAGCAGAGTCGGTCGCGCGGACGAGGTTGGTGGACGTACGAGGCTCCGTCCGCGGCTTGCGCCTTCCGGCCGAGAGCTGACTGCCAGCAGCCCGGCCAGCCGAGCTGGCTTCGCTCGGTTTCCGACCTGAGGTGGCGCCGGCAGCCTTGCTGAGGGTTGAGCTTGAGGCGTCCGAACCGCCTCGCTGTCGGCGGTAGGGGTCGTCCACGCCGGGGACGCTTGGCGTGATTGAGCTCGACGACGTGGCCGACATGGCGAACCCCCCGGCATCGGTAGCATCGTAGGGTGATCGCGATCGCGACGTGCCAGCTGCTAAGTCCATCAACGGGACCAAGAAGTAAGATCGAGAAAGAGAGGGGGAGAGTTGCTGAGGAGGAGGCGAAGTGACGGTCAGGAGGGCGGCCAAAGCGCGCCGCGGCGGTGGCCGTTTCCTCTGCCTCCGTCGGCCGATCAAGCGAGCTCCGACCGGACTACAACGACAGCCTCCAGACTCTTAGCACACGAACGAGCACGCTCTCGACAGTAAGCAGCAGAGCCTCCTCTTGCTGTGATGGTCTCCTTTCCGACGATCCAGCTGCCGGCGGCCTTGACGTCGGCATCGCCTCGGACGCTTCTGACGACCTCAATCGTCGTTTCGTCAACCCTGACGGCGCTCACTCTCCTTTCGTACCAATCGCTCCGGCGTCGGACGCTACGCGAGTCACTTCGGAGAGATGTCCAGCGCTCGCTCAACAAGGACGAGTTCGCTCTCCGGGACGAGGGCTTCCCGGAGCCAGACGGCCGGGACGCAGCGCTGCTCGCCGAGGGCGGCGTTCAGGGCTTCGGCGGTCGCGAGGGCGGCAGCTCCTCCGGTGCGCCGAGGTCGAGCAACGGCAAGAGGCAGTTCAGCGAGGAGATCATTCGCGAGCAGGTGCGCAACCCCAATGTCGAGAGACATTACCCGCGTATGCGCTGACTCATCTGTCATTCTCTTCTACGATCCCTTCGCGCTGTCGTCCGCAGCTCGCCCGCAACTATGTGTTTCTGGGCGAGGAGGGTATGGTCAAAGTTCGCAAGTCGTACGTCGTCGTCGTTGGATGCGGCGGTGTCGGTAGCTGGGCGGCTCTCATGCTCCTCCGGTCGTACGTTAGCTTCTCAACGTCAGCCTCGGCCGTGTGCCGCCGCGCGAGGCTGACTCTGACCTGCAATTTAGTGGTGTTTCGCACATTCTACTCATCGACGTGGGTATCGAGTGCTCTGACGGATTCCTACTAGAATTACCTGCTGATCTTTGCGACCTGTCGTCCGCAGTTTGACCTCACGACGCTCTCGTCTCTGAACCGGCATGGTACGCTGTGGCCTTAGATGCACAGCGTTCTCGGCGCCACTGACCCTGTTCTTGTTATCTTAACAGCCTGCGCCACTCTCGCTGACGTTGGAACGCCCAAGGTGGTTGCCACGAAGAAGTTCCTGGAGAAGATCGCTCCTTGGGCCACGTGCGTAAGTCTAAATTTGCTCCCAGGCGCTTGGCGCTGACCGGGTTATCCGGCTTCTGGCTTCTGTATACTCTAGCATCGACGTCAAGGTCGGCCTTTGGCGGGCAGGCCCTGAGGGCGAGACGCTCTTGAAGGGCGCCGATTGGGTCATTGACGCGATCGACAACCTGACGACGAAAGCCCAGCTGCTCACCTACTGCCACAAGAACTCGCTAAAGGTCTTCTCGTCGATGGGCGCCGGCGCCAAGTGCGATCCAACGCGCGTCCAGATCGCCGACCTCTCGACCACACAGGAGGATCCGCTCGCTCGGAGCGTTCGCCGGCTGTGTCGGATGGAGGGCGTTGTCTCAGGCATACCCGTCGTTTATTCGACCGAAGTCCCGACCGACGTCCGTCTGCTGCCACTCGATGAGGAGGAGTTCAAGAAGGGCAATGTCAAAGAGCTTGGCGCTTTCGACGACTTCCGCGTCCGCATTCTGCCAGTTCTCGGTCCCTTGCCGGCCATCTTTGGTCTCAACATCGCAACCTACATTCTGCAGGACCTCGCCGGCAAGCCGATCCTTCAGCCGATGGAGGTGAGTTCTCGCCCGTGCCGGTATGGGCTCTGATCTCGCTAATGAGAGATTTCACGCCTTGTCCAGCAAAAGAACCGCAAGAAACTTTACTCGAAACTGCACAATGACCTCGTCCAGCGTGAGGCTAAGTATCTCAAGATCCCCGAGGGCCAGTGCGTGATCATCCTTGATTCAATCCCTGATGCCGTGCAATTGACTCGTCACCCACCATCAGCCGCATCACGCTTGATCAGCAGGACGTCTCGCTGGTATACGAAGAGCTTCATCAGTCAGGCCGGTCGATCCTTCCTTACCCTTCGCCTTCGGCGACCAAGACGCCCGCCGCCGTCGACAAGCTGGCCGAACCCTTCTACCCATTCTCTGCCCACCCGATTGCGCTTCGTCCGGCCCTCGTCCGGTGGGACCTCTCAAAAGAGCTTAGTGTTACCAACTGTGTCGTCCTCGAGCAGAAGGACGCCGAGCGGCACCTCCAGCTCTGCGGCGTCGAGAATAAGACGCGCGAGGAGGTTTGGGGAACTGAGGTCGAGAAAGGCGTGCGCGAGCTCATGGCTCTAGCCGGCCGCATCTTGACTTGGCGCGAAAAGGAGGCGTGATCTTCAATGCGATCTAGACAAATCTCACAGTCTTTTTGAGAGCGGGCGAGGGCACATGTGCAAGAGTTGACGTGTACGCATGAACGAGCCGCAGTCGGCCGCGCCGGCGGCCACGCTTCTAGCTTCAGCCTCAAGGCCAGCCCCTACCCTTTCCGACCACGGACCCTCCTTCCCTTGGCTCTGCATGTCTCTTCTATCGCTCCCTCCATTTGCGACGCTGTCGCCTGCCCGCCAGCGGGCGCTCTACTCGGACTTCGCTCCTCAACGGACGACGAACCCCCCCGGCTTTAAGGCCAATGTCGCCTGGTGGAGCACGCTCCTCCTGCTCGCCTCCGAACGTGGGCTTGATCTCGGACCGGCCGACGCGCAGGACGATCTTGTGGCCGGACTTGGCGAGTCAGCTGGTCGGGGGAGCGGGCTCGTATTGGACGTCGGCGAGAAGCTCGTCGAGCAGCTGCGTGTGTCGGGAGGTGGCAGGCCCCTGGCCCTCGGGACCGTCGTCGTGCGTCCTTGTGCTTCCGGCTTGCTCTTCAGTTCTGGCTCTCACGTCTCCGAGAGTTGCTTCCTGCTGATGCTGTAAATTTCTTTGTCCGCCTTACAGGAAGAGATGGTTGCCAGCTCGTCGCTCGTCCCGACCTCGACCTACTTGCCGGCGAGCTCAGGCTCGGGCGTCTCGTCAGCTAACGCAGACACTTCATCGCTGCCATTTCGCGTCGCCTCAACATTGCTCGTGACCCCGCTCCTGTGGTCATTCAGGCAGCTCGGTCTCTCTGGATCCAGTGCTGGAGAGCCTGGGGCTGCCGGCGACAAGGTGCTAGGCAAGGTACGCGGCACGTACATAGTCCGACCGACGCTCGAGGTGCGAGCCCCTATCTCCGTGGCACTTGAATCTACACTCGGGTCACATGTTGATTTATCTCTCTTTCAACTTCTCTTCAGAAATTGGCCTCCCAGACGATTTCGTCGGCCCGGACTCTTTCGCATTCGCTGCTATCGGAGACATTGTTCAGCCCATACTCATTCCGCGTGGCGATGTGTCCGACCCTGTCGGCCTTCGAGACAGACATTCTGCTCGTTGAGCTAGAGCGACGCGGCGCCGTCGTTCGGTCAAAGGACGGCGAGGTCATCAAACTTACTCTTGATGCGTCACCCGGAAAACGCGAGACGATCGGCGAGGTCGAGCGCGGTGTCCTCGAGATGCGATCAACGATTGACACACTTCAGGCCCAGGTGGCCGACCTTGAGAAGAGGATTAGCGAGCGGGCCGAGCAGGCCAAAGCTGCGCTCACAAAGGGCCTGAAGAGCCAGGCGCTTTCGTACTTGCGCTCGCGCAAGGACCTTGAAGCCGTGCTCAGCAAGCGGATCGGCTCGCTCGGCACGCTTCAGGGCGTCCTTCTCAAAATCGATTCGAGCGCTGGTAATGTGGCAGTGCGTGTATGCTCAACTGTCTGATCCCACTCGCTCCCGGCTGAATGACAACTCTGCCGTCCACAGATCCTCAAGGCATACGAGACGTCAACTTCCACGCTGCGCTCGCTCCTGGCGCTGCCCGAGCTTCAACTGTCCGCGGTCGAAGGCACGATGGACGGCCTAGCAGACGCGCTTGCCGACACGCAAGAGATAGAGGACGCCGTCCGGCTTGGAGCGGCGGCTGCGCCTGGCCAGGTTGAAGAGGACGAGCTTGAGAAGGAGCTCGAGGCGCTTGTGCTGCACGAGAAGGAGGTCGGCGTCAAGAGGAAGGACGCCCTGCTGCTCGAGGAACGCGCAAGGGAGCGCGAACGTGCGCGCGAGGAAGGGAAGGCGCGGGCTGAACAAGCGATGGAGGAACGACAGCCCACGAGCGCTGCGGAGCCAGAGCCACGGACGGCCATGCACGCCTGAAGATTGCACTGCTCGCTGTTCCTGGACGGCTACCAGGAAAGCTCGCCACAGACGCCTTTTCACTGAATTCATGGTCTCTGCCGATCGTATAAAGGTCTGAAGGTCATCATCAGCTGAGCTGGAAGGCAGGGCATGCGCATCGTCGGCGACGCCTCTACTAGGAGAAGAAGAGAAAGGTGATCGAACAGGAGACTGGCTACTAAGCAAGGGGTTACACTAGGCATCGGTGATGAGCTCCGACACCTTCCAGTCCTCGAATGAGCCGTCTTCGGACAGTACGGGCACAATGTGATGTCAGCGCTGCAGTCATGAGGCAGGCAATGCAGGAAGAGTGGCCGCACCTGGCAGATACCGCCGGATGACAAGCGGAATCTTCTTTGCCCGAAGCTCCAGCAGTGCGATATCGAGCGGGTCCGACTCGCCGCCCGTTAGCGTGACCAGCACGGGTGCGTTCATCCTGTCGCCGCAACGAGGATTTGGTTAGCAGGCCAGGCTGCCTCCTCGCAGCCGGTCGAGAGCTAGAAGTCGGTGTGCGACGTACGAGATCTGCAGCGCCCGCGTGCCGAGAATCCGTGCGCGCTCGTACTTGGTCATGTAAAGCGACGTCACCCGGACCTCGTTGGCCTTCTTCTGCTTGCCTGCGCGGACCTGATTCTGAAGGGGGCGGGCCGAAGGAGGGGTCAGCGACTCATGATGAGGCGCGTGAGGGACAGCCGGCTGGTCGACTGGGCTGTCGAGCGACCAATTTCAGGCCCAGTGACGAGCGTTTAGCGCGTGGCCTTTCTTCGTCCAGACTTGAAGACGCGATGGCTGCACGTGCCGGCTATCCTCGTATGGTAGAAGGAGAGAGGCTTACCACGGCGTCCTCGGAATGGTCGCCCTCCTCGCCCTGTTGCGCCTGCTCGACCCCGCCGTCGCCCTGGTACTCGTTGACCATCTCCTCGTCCTACAGAGCAATGAGATGACAGCTTTAGCGCAGGCACTCAGGTCACATCCTCGGATGCTCAGGTGTGGCGGGGGAGCTCCCGAAAGCGCCAGCTCGGCGTGCCTCGACGCACCATGACCTCATCTCCTCCCATGCTGCAGATGGTGGAGCGTCGGTCAGTAGTCTGTAGTGACGATGCTGAGCAGCTGCTATTGGCAGCTGCGGCAGCATTTCCAAGGCAGCAGCACGCACTCTCCGTCGTTGGCGTAGCCCTCCTCGTCGGACATGTCTGCTGCTGCGTTGGATGCTTCAGGTCTTGAATCGAGAGACTCTAGAGATGTCTAGGCTCGTATGGAGCGCTTCAAGAGGCTGCGGGGGCTGAGTTGGGAGAGAGTAGGTCCAAGGACAGGCTGGGCGTGTTGGCGGGAGGAATTGAGGCAGAGGTATGGTGTCGAGGCGGAAGGCTTGGGAGGTCAGGCTCGAGCCAGATTCGGCGGGCGCGCGCCCGGGTCATTTACTGGCTCTTACAAGCCCGTTACGCAAGTGGCAAGCGGCGCGCTCGACGACCTCAACCCCCACCCGACCCTGACCTTCTCTCGACAACATCTCTCATCCATCAGTCATGTCGTCCGAGCTTAGGTGCGTATGCCGGGAGCTTATCGGCGCTTTCTGCTTTACTGACGAGACTGGCAAATACGCCGCTTCTCCTCGTCTTCGGCGTCAGGTACACGGCCAACACGCAGCTCGAGCAGCGTTCGTCCTCCAGGCCACGCTGTTCTCGATCACGGAGTCGAATGCTGACCGGCGCTCCCTTTTGACTCGTGATTCCGGCAGTGCACGCTCGGTACAACGGAACCGGTTCGTCTGAGGCTGTGGCGAAGGCTTAGCTGTCGAAGCCAATGCGGCACGCTGACTGACGCATTCGACCCGTCCTGCGCTCCTCGTCTCTAGGACACGCCGATATTACCAAATAGTGCGTAGCTTTGATCGTAATTATCTGGGCAGCTGATCCGGCTACGTTGCTGCTTGAGCTCGATGTAGCAGCTGGAGTACAGTCCGCATTCTGATTGTTCTCATCATCTCATCCTGTAGCGAGTGGCTCACGCACCAGCACCGCGACACGAACGCGGCCATCATTGGCCACCCGCCGCTGTTGAGCTATTGCGCACTCGCGGAGGGCGAGAGCATCGGTCGCATGAAGTTTGAGCTGCTCGAGGTGTGTCTTCTGCTTAGGAGTCTCGAAGCAGTTGGGCGTGCCTTGGCGATGTTGGGTGGCTAGGAGGGACCAGTAGGCGACTCCACGCGGTTGCCGGTTCCGAAGTGCTTTCCTTCAGCTGACTCTACCATTCAACTCATTCGCTCTCTTGTGCAGAGAATGCTTCAGCCCTGCGGCCCGCCGCCGGCAAAGGCAGACGACTAGCTGCATTAGCTAGCGACGCCGACCTTCACCCTTTTACGACCACTCGCTGTTGCTCATCGCATGTTGTACAAGTCCGGCCGACCCAGCGCGACCTTCAGAGTGCAGGCATCTTCATCACTGTTCTCTAGCCTTTCTCGCTGCTTCATTCCGCTCCGCTTGCTTGCCCCGCTCCACGCGCTCCCACGGCCTCCCGACGCCTCGCTCTTCTGCGAGTGTTTCGGGCAGACAGTAGACGGGGTCTACCCGATTGAGCCCCTCAAAGCCAAGCAGGGCGAGGCCGCAAAGAGCAAAGCACGTGTGAAAGACGTCCGTCACGTTACCCGGCCGGTCAGAAAAGCCGCCGCCGTCGGGGTCCTGCAGGGTGCGAACGGTCAGCAGGCATGTCCAACGTCTTATGGGCTGGGAACGCCTGGCGCACTTGTGTCGAGAGGATGAAGTGAATCAAGCGCTCCTGGTCAATCCAACCCATCCGACCAAGGATGGCGAGCGCCGACAGATCCCAGAACGAATAGCAAACGTCTTCGAGCTTCTCGGGCCGGCCGTTAAGCCCGCCCGAGGGCAGCTGTCGCTCTGATAGCCAACCGCCAAGCAGGTCGCGCGAGACTGTCTCGTCAAGCGAGGAAAGGATCGCGAGCGCTGCCGTGCAGACGAAGGCTATTGATTGATCGGGAATCGGACCAAAGGCGTCAGTTCTAGGCGCTCTGAGATGCAGCGCGAGGGTTGAACTCACCCTGCGCTCCATGGCTTTCGCCACCCTCGCCGCTGCCGAAGCCGCCGTCATAATTTCTGCAGCGAAAAAAATATCCGACCGTCCGCTCTCTGTCGACGAGATCAAGCCGACCGAGCAGGGCAAACAGCTGGATCGCAATGTAAGTGAAGCGCGTGTCTGTCTCGCCCCACCTGTCGCCAGTGTAGGCGCCGGACGACTGCGCAAGCGATTGCACGTCTGCAGTCGATGCAGCGGCGCGTCTTTTCAGCGAGGCTCGAAGGTCATGCCGTCCTTGTAGGCGACTCACAAGCCAGGATCCGGTCCTTGGGGATTTGATCTTCGGCTCCCTGGATAAGGAGGATCTGAACGGCCGACAGGGTCGAGTGCAGGTGGCCGTCGTGACCTGGTGCGCTCCCAAAGGCGCCTGTTGACCACAAGCATTGTTTGCCGGGTCAGCTCTTGCTTGCTCCCGATCCATTCGAAGGCTACCGGGCCCCTGACTGGCCTTAGTCAGAGGGTTGCGCTTTCGCTAGCTCTGTAAAGGAGGACGCACCGGCCTGATCATCCCAGCAGCTGCCGACCCACGCGACCATCGCATCCCTATCGAGCGCGTCTTTTCGGCCTAGGATCTGGAGCGCCATCAGCGCCCAGTAGGTGCCATTGAGTCGGATATGGTCCGAGAGATGGTAGGCGAGGTCCTCGGGCTGTCGACGCGCGCGAGCGAGGCAGAGGCAGAGGCTTAGTTCCGACCGACGGTCACCCCATCACCGCAGGGGAGAACTTGGACGCACAGAGGACAGCGATTGGATGTAGGCAATGTGCAGATCGCCGTGGAGGGTGCTCGTCGAGCTGGTCATCCTGAAAGCGTTCGGAGAGAGCAACAGGCGTCGACGAAGGTCGTCGACAGAAGGACGAAGGGGCAAGACGCGAAGCCGGCGCCAGCTCGACCCTACCATTCACCCTTTGCTCCGCCTCCCTTACCTCGTTCGCCCCACGTCGCCTTGCTCGGGTAGTCCAGGATGGTCACTTACGGAGGAGGTCAGTGTTTGGCTGCAGTCGTGTTGAACGACAAGTCGCAGCGACACTGACACCCCACTGGATGCTGCCTGCCCGCTGCCTTCCTCTGCAGACGAAGGTCCGTCTCAGCCCGCTCCCCCGCCTCATCCTGATCTCCTGGCCGGCCAAGGCTGATCTATGATCATCTCTCGTCAACCCGCAGTCTCGGCGATCGTCATCGACTTTGGATCGCACACGACGCGCGCGGGCTACGCCGGCGAGGACACGCCCAAGGCCGTCGTCCCCTCTTTCTACGGCTATCAAGATGTTGACGCGCCGGCGGCCGAGGGCGCCGGCGACGGCGGTAGGGTCCGCAAATATTACGTTGGCGAGGACGGTGTCGGTGTTTGGCGCGAAGGGATGGAGGTCGGCAACGTCTTCAAGGACGGCATTGGTACCTCCCGCTCCTGCTCGTCGTTGAAGCGCGCTCTCAGCCCGCCGCTCGCGTCGCTTTGTCGAGCTTGCCTAGCAGCCTGGAGATGAGAGTGCTGATTGGTCTTTTGCTTGTCTGGAGCAGTGACGGACCCCTCGGCCCTGCCGCCACTAGTCTCTCACATTCTGCATCACCATCTGCACCTGCCCTCGGCTTCGCCCTCGTCGCCGGCTGACCATCCGATTCTCACATCGGAGCCGTCATGGACGCCGCCGTCGCAACGGACGCTCATGGCCGAACTCTTTTTCGAGCAAGAGAACGTTCCCGCCTGGTACACGGCGTGCTCCGGCGTCCTGTCGGCCTTTGCTTCCGGCAAGGGCACCGCGCTCGTCGTCGACCTCGGTCGTGAGGGTGTCGTCGTGACACCTGTCATCGAGGGCTACGTCCTACGAAGCGGGACAAAGCGCCAGCCGTCCGGGATGGACCTCATCCATGCCCAGGCAAAGGCGTTCCTACGCTCGCCGGCTGAGCCGGTCAGGCCGTTCCCCCTTGGCCTGACACCCTTCCAGCTCATCAAGGATCGGACGCCCGTCTCAGCCGGTGTGGCACCGCGATTCAACCTCCGTCAGGAGCGCGTCGCGGGCACGACTGACAGTTGGCGTGACTGGGCAGAGGGCCGCGTCGTTGAAAGTTTCCGCGAGGCGACAGGCGCAGTTTTCGAGGCGAAGTATGAGGACAGGTGCGGCCTCATCATGCAAGCGGCCCCTTTGTCACTGCGGCGGCTGAATTGCGGGTCACCTCGCTGAACGCAGGAATGTCGCGCAGCGGCCAACGCGGCCATTTGAGTTCCCGGATGGCTACAACGTCAATTTTGGAAGCGAACGTTACAAACTGGGCGAGATGCTATTCGACCCGCGGTACCGGAACGATGTGCGTAAGCGCCGACAGCGCGACTGCATCTTGCAAGTACTGACGCTTTTGACTTTACAGGCCGTTCCGCCGACGCCCTCGCAGGTCGCGACCCCGGCGACTGCCAATTCGCGAACGTACAACGATATGATCGCTATCCCTCAGCTCGTCCACGAAGCGCTCACGACGTGCGACGTCGATGTCCGAGCGAACTTGCTTCAGAACGTCGTCGTCGTCGGCGGAGGCAGCCTTTTGCCTGGCTTCGTCGACCGGCTTAACTTTGAGCTCAGTGTCATGTTCCCCGGTGTGCGTTTTCATCTGCTTACTCGGTCGTCGGGTGGCATCCATGCTGATCAACCGCGCAATCGTCCTGATGCCATAGCAAAAGGTCCGGATCCACGCCTCAGGTCACCCGACGGAGCGCCGCTTTTCGTCGTGGCTCGGCGGCTCGATCCTCGCTTCGCTCGGAACATTCCACCAGCTTTGGATCTCAAAGGAAGAGTGGGAGGAGTATGGGCCAAACATTGTCGCCCAGAAGTGCAAGTAGGGCGCGGCGACGCTGCTATTCGCGCCCGGTTTGTATCTCACGAGTCGCGTCTTATCACTCGCTGCGACGTGCCGTCTAAGAGCCCAAATTCGCAAGCGTCGGGTGTCAGGCGACTGCGGCCTGGAGCTGTTGTTGTGCGAGATGCCAGATGGTTGCGCCTGAAACATCAAGATGGTCGGGCCGTCGGTCACCAGGCTGAGCGGTTGACGCAAAGCAGCGAAAGTCCAACTTACGTAGCGCAACCCAAACGTTGAGTGATGCTCAAGTCTAGTGATCAAACCATCTGCTGAACAAGGATCTCCAGCTGGCAAAAAAGGACTGCGCGTCAGCTGGAGGTTTCTCATGGCCGCCCATCAAACGGGAAGATATTTACGTCGATAACGCTGGTCTCGCTCACGCCGACCCACTTGACGCCTTTGCCGACGCTGTCAGGTCTTTCTGGCAGCGGCGGTACCCAGTCTCCCTCTTTGCCGGCTGGTACCGCTGGTGCGCTCGGGATCTCAAGCAAGATTGTGTAAGAGCTTTCGTCCGAATGCTTTAACGTTGGTAGCGAGAGCGAGTCCTGTATCGTGGTCGTGATGAGCGGCGCGAGAAGCTCCGACAGCTGGTCTGGCGTCGGTCCAGCCGTCGTCCTGAAAAGAATGGCCGGCGGTCAGCGCGATGCGAGTCTTGGTCGCCCCTTGGCCAGCGTTTTGGTCGACACTCACCCCTTGACCGAGACGTCGACGAAGGGCCGAAAGTCAAACAGCCAGCGCTCCTTGCCGACCTCGCCGTCGAGGAAGACGAGCAGGATGAGGCCGCGACCGCCGCCGGTAAGAGCTGTCTCGAGAGCCTCGATAGCCCGATCGAGGTGGCTTATGACGCCTGGGATGCGTGATCGCCAGCCCTGGACGCCATAAAGGACATGCTGCTGGAAGGTGGCCGCCGGGTAAAGGCCACGCGTGTGCAGGAGCGTGTGGATCAGGTGCCGGAGCACGTGCAGCTGGGCTTGAAGCACGGCATGAGGCGCTAAAGACGCTAACCTCGACGGCACAGCGGCCTTCTTGGGCGCCATCCGGACGAGCTCGAGCGTGAGGTTGGTCTCTTGAGCTCTTCCGGAGGCCAGAAAGCCAATCGAACTTGAGCACGCGTCGCGACAGCTCTAGCTGGCACCAACAAGCTCGGCAAGGCCTTCTCCAGGCGGATGGCGAAGTGCCTTGTACACGGAATCCGCACAGAGATGGTTGCGCAGACGCTGCTGCGACCGAAGCCCGCCGAGCAAAAGAAACAGGTTGAGAGGAGTTTGAAGATATAGACGTTGGAAGTTGGAGGAGCAGACGAGGGACGCGCAGCAGACGACATAGACTAAGCGCAGAGCCCCTGCGTTCGATCAGCTAGATGTGAGAGGAGATACAAGGTGGGTGGAAGCGGCGCGATGGCGAGGTATGAGTACAGCCTGGGGCGGGCGAAGAAGGCGTCGTGTGAGGAAGAAAGGAGCAGAGACGTAAGTGTTCAGGCCGGCGAGCGGCCGCCGAGGTACTGCCAGAGCCGGCACGGGCGGCCGTCGGTCGAGAGTACCGGCCAATCCGCCGAGGGGTCGAGCTTGTAGCCAAAGTAGTGCTCCGTCAGGAGATCTAGACAGGAAGAGTTAGGTCACGCTTGTCAGGGATTAGATCGGGGGTTAGACTCACGGCCAGTAAAATTGTCGCGACGGAAAAGTGAGCCGTAGAATCTCGTATCGTTACCGTCGTTCTGCGCGGCAGCAAGTCCGCGACCCGGCTCGACCTGCCAATTGAGCACGCCAATTGCCGCGACAAACTCGTTGTTGGCGAAGTGCTATGTAACAGAAGTTGGGACGAAGGGGCGGAGGCAAGGAGGAGGTTGGCGAGAGGGTGTGGGGAAGGAGGGGGGGGGGGACGCGAGTTCGTCAGAGTTGATGGTAGCGCAGCATGTGATTGACATTTCGCTCACCTCGACGTGCTTAACGATGGGCTCGCCGGGCCGGCCATCGACGCCGGGCAAAGTAACTGGAGAGTTGAAGTGATTGGCAGCCGCGCCGAAAGTGTAGATCTCGAGCTTGCTGATGAAGGTCTGCACAGGATTGACGAGGTTCACATCTGCTATGAGCCGAGAACGTTAGCAATCTTACGCACCTGAGGGAGATCTGCGAGCAAGAAGTCAAGAATGAGCGAGACAATGATGGCTCCCTTGGTTCAAGAAGCATCAAAGTCAGTTATGTGACCCGAGCACGTCGAGCAGCACATGAACACACCTGCGAGTGACACAGTAGGACGACCTTCTTCTTCTTGGGATCCATCAAAGCCCCCTTGAGACGACGGTAGAGCTCGGTCGTGCCGTCCTGGGTAACATAGGCGAAGTCGCGTTGGACAATGCACTCGAGAAGATCAAAGAGGAAGCCGCCCGTCCTATTGTGTACTCCGGTGATTGGACGTTGGAAGGCTTCGGACAAAAAGTTGGCCATGCTGATTATCTCGCCCGTGCAGATGCCGTTGATCACAAGCCAGGCCTCATCGTCCGTCGTGCCGGGCTTCTTGATGAGGCCTGGGTCCGAGTGCACGACGCGCAGGCCCTGGAGGTGCTTAGCCTGCGTCTGGAAGACGACGTACGTCAAGGCGACAGTGAAGATGAACAGCAAGCTCGGGCCGAAGATGAGACTGCTGATAATAGCGCCGATGCAGACGACTGAAGTGAGCAGGAGGGCGACCTGGAGCCAAACGCCGCCGTATGAGCCCTTGCCAGCTGATGCGGGCGGGACGACGCCCGCAGGGACGCGGAACGGCGAGAATGCGGTGAGTAAGAGCGGGGCCTTGGCAAGGATGAGTGCAATGTCGGCCTTGAGGATGCGGGCGGGGTGCTCGCGGAAAAGAGGGATCTTGCATGGCAAGCAGAAGGAAGAGGAGAGACGTTGAGGTCAGCTAGCTAAGGTGAACCACGCGGCGAGCCGCTACCAAGAGCCGCAAGGGGTGAGCTTGAGGGCGGCGCGCGTAGGCGAACGCACGGGGAGCGCCTCTTCGCATTGCTTCTGTCGCCGGGTGGACATGATGTGACCAGTGGTGCGGGGTGTCTAGAAGAGATGGTGGCGGGTCGGAAAGTTACTCAAGCTTGGGCGTGCTTGCTCGACGCGCAGTTGGCCATGGCGCGACGTTGACGTCTTGATTCACGTGCCAGGTCTGCCTCGCACTCAAGTCTCTTTCTCCAGCACTGCACAAGCAAAGGCACACATCAAACCGAAAGATGACGAGTCATAAGGTCATGCAATCGGGGCGCTTATGAGCGGTCGATCATGGCCTGGAAGGCGGGGGCGTACTGGTCGCCAACGATAGGCACGCGGTTGATGACCTCGCGGAGGTCGCTGAGCTCCTCGTCCGACAGGACGATATCACGTGACGCCCAATTTTCATCGAGCCTCGTCTGGCTCTTTGTGCCGGGGATGGGGAGGATGATGTCGTCCCCATGGGCCTGAGCGCACCAAGCGAGCGCCAATTGGCCGGGGGTGACGTTTTTCTTGGCGGCGAGCTTCTCGACGGCTGACAGAAGCGAGCAAGCAGGGAATGGCATCGTCAGCACAGACTAACAAGAAACAGCTCAACGGACGCTTCTTGAATGCACCTTCGACGAGCTTGTAATTGGCTTCCCAGTTCTCTTTGGAGAACCTGACGTGCAAGGAGAAGGGTCAGTAAGTCAGTGAAGCGTCCGTGGCGGCCGGCCGCGATTCAGTGAAGACGAAGCTACCTGGGGAACATGCCCGTGCCTCGACTGTCGCCTTCCTTGTTGACATCCTCCCACTGCTTGAACCGGCCGGTCAGGAAGCCTTTGCCGAGGGGAGAGTAGGCCAAGATCTTGACGCCGAGTTCCTTGCAAGCCTCGAGGACGCCAGTATTCTACCGAGGGGAACGAAAGGAAGGGCAGCCGTCAATCGAACTGACTTCGACAAGCTCTGAGAAGCAGCGACGCACCTCGAGGGTAGCTACCTCAAAGAGGCTATGCTCTACCTCGACAAAATCGATCTTCGCACACTTCGCTGCACGTCGAAGGGTGTTGGCCGACATCTGTTCAGAACGGAGAGACGAGTCAGAAAGAAGACAACTGAAACAAAGACCTCCGCCCTCACTGACTGCACTCAGGCCGATGAACTTGGTTTTGCCGGCTTGCCGGGCCTTCTCCATTGCCGCAACACTCTCTTCGATGGGGACGTGCTGGTCGATCCGGTGAAGAAGCCATGCGTCGGGGGCAGAACCGAGGTTCTCGATCGACTGGTCAATGCAGTGCTCAGCAAATGCGCTCGAGCCTGAGTGAAGCGGTACGCGTCAGGGTATGCTCTGAGCACCGGCGAGCGCCGCGGGGACGAACCGTCGATGACCATCTCGCCGTCAACCATCTTAAGCCCCCACTTGGTGACGACGAAAGCCTTGGACCGATTGTCACCCTCGCGGAGGACGGAACCGATCAGCTTCTCGTTGTGCTGATCCGGGCCGTAAATGGTCGCAGTGTTGATGAGGGTGCAGCCCTAACGTTCGGCGAGATGAAGAAGAGTGGCAGCAATGTTAGCTAGCCGTCAACCGGTGGTAGGTCAGAGTGGGAGTGGTGACAACGCACAATATCGAGAGCGTGCTGCAGAACCTTTTTGCCCTCGACGTCGTCGGTCTTGCCATAGCTTTGGGATAGGCCCTTATAGAGATGCGGCGGAGGAGGTGTGAGTCAGGCTCGGTGCTAACGACGTAGCGGTCATCGGTACGGACGCACCATCGCGCCGAAGCCGGGAGTCGGCACGCTGACCGAGTCATTGATCTTGAAAAGGCGGGTCATGCTGGCTGTGATTGGGAGAGATAGGGAAGAGATGATGATGACGGCCTGACGATCGATGGTCCTTTATAGGCGAGATGGGACGATGCGCAGCAGCCCCCCTCCACCTTCTCACCTCCACTTGATACGCCCTCCACGTTGGAGCTCCTCCTTTTTGGTCGGGCTGTACACGTCACAAGGCCCGAACCCGAAGAGTGTATCGACCACCTCAGGCAGTCCAGAGGAGGCCGGCGAGGACAAATAGGGCGACGTTGGCCAGGTCGTAGACGCGATAGAGATGTCGGCTGCCAAATGCGATCGCAAAGACGCTCAGCGTCCACAGAGCGGACTCGAGGACCCGCACCGCAGTACTGTAGGAAGAGATGGCGTTTGTGAGGCTTGCCACAAGAACTTCAAACCCTCCTCGAGACGTACTGGTCATGACGGCTAGGCACGAGAAAGCGGCCACCCTCGCACGCAACGACGACGGCGATAACGCCAACGACGCGAAGGGTGTTGTGATCTCCGACGAACGGCCGACGCCAGTTTGCAAGCAGATCGCGAGCCCAGACGACGAGTACGGGCGCATTGACCGGCAGCAGCGAAAGCAGAAGGCATAGGACCGAGGTGTATAGGTTCGACCTGGAGAGCAACGCCGCGTCTGGTCCGGATGTAGAGGCGCCGCTCGATGTCGAATCAAACTCGATTGGACTGATAGGGACCGCCGCTGAAGTTGAAAGCGCGTGGACGAGGAAGAGAATGAGGACCGCGCCCTGATAAGGGATGATTGTGGCAACTGCAAGCAGTAAGGCGATGACCGGCACGAGCTGCCTTTTGCGGGATGGGAGGGCAGCGACGTCCTCGGTTCTGGTGAAGTGAAGCCGGGTCATGAGGTCAGCAGCGTTTATTTGCAAAGTGGGAGAGCGGCAGTCGCACCTCGGTAGCGACAGCAGCCAGCTTCGGCGGTCGACCTGACGCCTGAAGGCGGATGCCACACGAGTCCAACCCTGCAAGGCACAGAGAACGACTACGACGAGGCCAGCGGATGCCGACGCAAGGATGATTGGCAAGGGGAGGAAGACCAGGTGATGGTTGCCAAGGAAAGCCTCGGAGGTGAACGCTGCGAAGCCGGTCCAGCCTTGCGCGGCAGCCGCTTTGACTATCAGAATCTGAAGGAGTTGAGCAAACACGAGGCTGCTGAGCGATCGAGCGCCGTAGTGTTGAATGGCACGAGAGTAGACCTCGAGCAAAGGCGGCCACAAGCCTGTGTACGGACCGCTAAGGGGTCAGTGCAAACAGAGAGGGTGCCCCGTCGACTGACACACCTTCCATTCTGTAGTGCCTTGCTTGCAAGGCTATGATGGCACCGATAATACCAATAGCCCACGCAACAGCCGTCATTCGGTACCTGAGGATAAGTCGGCTTGCACTCGCCCGCCAGGCGAGCCGAATCCGTACAGCAGTCGATGAACCAGTGGCAGACGGGTCCGACCAATAGTCGAGTTTCATGCCGCTCGCAGGCGGCGGAGGAAGGAAGGGCGCAGAAGCCGAGTGCGAGTGTAGGAAGATGGTGGAAGGCGATGAATGGAGGGCTGATTCGTAAGTGACTGTCTGACGGTCGGGGCCTGAGTTCGTCGTCGTATGCCTCAGGAGGGGTGCGAAGAGGGCGCCTACATCGCGACCCAGCGTTAGCCAGTCTTGAGAAGGTTCCAGCAGAGATCTGGGAGGATACGCACCATTACAGTCGAGCGACGGGTGAAAGGAAGCCTTGTACACCAGCAGCGAATGCGACAGTAATCCTGGCAGCCGGATCGACGTCAGCAGCCGCTTAGGTTCGGCCAGTAGCGACACTCGAAAGCCAATGAGAGCGCCTGGAGGAGGTGAGAGGGGTTGTCCGTCAGCGCCTGCATTCCACCCGGCTGCCGTTGCGAGGGGGACGAACCAAGAACGCTGCTATAGTCGACGTCTGGAACAGCGTCGCTTACGACTTCGCCAACTCCCCAGCCCGCGTCACCGTCGACAGCCACAGCAACCCAGCCTCCTTCCCTCTTGATGTCCGCCTCCGCCCAGACTAGACCGTCCCTCTCGTCAACTCCTTCGCCATCAACGGCAAAGGGGCCGCCCCCGACCGGACTCGGGGGCAGCAGCTGGAGCGTCTTGAGGGGCAGCGAGTAACACGTTGACGTATCCGTCGCCGATGAGCAGTGTAGCATCCGAGCACTCGGTGCACCTTCGGGTCCGATGGCGGCAATAGCGAAGGTCGTGAGCAGCCGAAAAGTCGCCTGTCTGCCTGTCACCGGCAGAGGGAAGAGAACGAGCGTCCTGCCGTCGCTCATCGAGGTTGCAGGGACGACAAATCGGCCGCGCGAATCATCGAGCACGACTCGCTTCCACCCGTGCGAGTCGAGCGGCTTGTGCGTAGGCTCTTGCGACGGCCCAGCTCCAATGAACCAATCTGCCGCAAGACGTCGTCGATCGGCCCGACGACTTGCCAGCCCGCGACCTCCTTGACCGCCGAGTTCGAGCAGCATACGCGCGACCCGCCAGCGAACCTGATGGCACCAAACCATGGCTTCGTGATCGACACCGGTCCAGCCACCGACGAGACCGCTCGTAAAGATACTCAAAGCCTCGATCGGGCCGTACATCGACTCGGGTAGGGCGCATGCGTCGGCCGCAAGCATTGGGTCTGGCGAGCCGCCGCAGAGCGAGACGAGAAGGTGGTTGCTCGCTGGATGCTGAGGATCCTGAGCATTAGCGGGCGAGAAGAAGGCAGCGATGTCGCTGTAGACGCGGGCAAGCGAGCTATCAGTCGTCACCGGCGCCTGCTGATGGGGCGTCGATAGCGTCACGACAGTGTGGACGGCCGCTGGGTCGGCGAGTCGAGTGACAGCGTGTCGTGCGACAATACCACCCATCGAGTGACCGAGGAGGACGACAGTTTGAGGCCGCTCACTTTGAGGGAGATGGGCGTAGGCCTCATTCAGGATATGCGAAACGCACGAGGCGACGTAGTCCGACTGAGCCAGGAGCGTCGGCCCATGAAAGGCTGACAGCGCCTCGTTGAAGTCGACTGAGTGTTGGACAGGTCAAGAGCGGAGTCAGAAAATGTCGTGAGGCTCATGGGGTCGCGATATAGAGCCGCACCGGTAAAGATGTCGAGAGGCCGAATGCCCCGCTCGGCGAACGACGGCTCTGGCACGTATGGCTGCGCCCAGAACTGATGAGCCGCCGAAGAGGCAATGGACCTCGCCTGCTGGTACGAGCCGGCGTTTCCCGGGATGTAAAGCACGGGCAGGCCATTTGGCTGAGAGCGCGAGTAGAGAAGGATGAGACTGTCAGTTGTTCTGCCTGTCGCCGATGGCAAGTGACGGGCTACCCTGACCGTCGGATCGCCGTCCCAGCCCTGTTCGCGATAAAGGAAGAGCCGCCAGCGGCCAGCCCAGTCGCTCGGCTCCTCGGCGCCCCGGAGTTGAATGTAGGAAGGGCTCATCCAGGACATCCTGCACGTCCACCGGCCGAGAGAGCCCTTGACGTGGGCCGAGCTCGTAAGAAGGATGACGACCAGCACGATGAGCGGGACAAGCGCTCCCACAAGCGGCAGAGTTCGCCGGCGGAGGGTGGGAGGAAGGACCGGCATCCCTGGCTGCAGCCGTCTAGGGCATCGAGCGAGAAGTGAGACACGAGGGGCAGCTGCTTGTCAAGGTCTGCCAGGCTTTGATAATGACGCCAGTAAGGGAATAGAGGATGGAGCGAGAGTCGCGCCTGATCTAGCCCGCTCGTGGCCGAGGACCCATCACGCGCCCAGTTTGGTCAGCTCCTCTCGGTCGCGTCGCGTCAGGCCAGCCGCCTCCTTGACTTCGACCTCGATCAGAGCCGGCCTCTCCTACCTGTCCAGACCTCCCTCTCTCTCTCTCCGTCCTTGGCTCCTTCTCTCTACCTGCGCTACCCCTCCTCTTCTTTCCGAACATGGCCACCTCTTCTACCTCAGCTTCGACCTCCAGCCGGCTCTGGTCTGGCGAGCTTGAGCTCGACGGCAAGGTTCTGTCGGGTGCGTCAACCATTGCCTCACCTGCTTCTAGAGCTACGCTGACATATGTCCAGTTCGTCCTCGCAGGTCTGGCGCTCTTCAAGCGGGCTCCTCCCTCACCGTCCGCATCGTCGTCTGCCAAGGGCAAGCAGAAGGCAAATACGGTCGCAGCGATCATCGCCGCTCCCTCTCGGTCGACGCGCTCGCGCGCCTCGGCTACTGGTCTTCCTTCGCCAGCTTCAACAGCCTCGGCATCCGGCCGGATCTCAATCACGTCGAGCCCCGAGCACGAGCTGCTTATCGTCAGCGGCGTCGGATCTGAATTGAGCCCCCCCGTCTGCCGACCAGGCGAGCGTGATTCGGCCGGCAAGCTTGTTCCGTTCACGAGCTCGTCTAATTCTCGTGAAGCCCTGCCCGCCGCAGAGGCTTCTGAAACGCTATCGGCACCGGCGATCCGCAGGATCAAGCTCATCTCTACTCTGTTTCCTCATCCGTCAGAGTTGAACAGTTCAATCGCGACACTGACGGCGGAGTTGGCCGCCGAAGGGTCTCGTCTAGTCGTTCATGCCGTCGCGCCGATGCGCGACCTCGAGTCCTGCGGCGTCGAGCTGCCTAGTATTGAGCTCGACTTTAGGCAGGGACTTGAGCTGTGCGCTTACCATACAGTGTTTGACAACGTCTTTCGGAAGTCGTGCTGATCCTAGACGTTCTGTCGCACAGTCGCAACATCGGACCAAACGCTGAATGGCCGTACGATCGCACGCCGACCGGTCGCCTGCACGAGCAACTGGATACGGCTGCCTCTGACGGACGCACCAAGAGTTTCGCGCTCGTCATCATCCGCTCCTCGCAAGACGCGAGCCCAAATTGGACTATCGCGCTTGCCGTCTACGGCTGGGGCGGGTCGCTCGAGACGCGCGAGATGCGGCTCTTCGCGACCGTCTTGGACAAGCAAGCGTGTGAGCGTCTTCCGCTTCGGTACGTGCCAGAACGTCTGTCCAGTCTCACCGTTGGCCAGCAAGAGGGCGGTTCCTCCGGGTCCATTTTTGGCGATCCAGACGAGGACCTGGAACGACCTCAATCTCGGGTTGCGCCTGCTTTGTCGGTGACACTTGAGCCAAAGTACACGCCTGAAATTGACCCCGATGGGCGCGAATGCACGGCCGTCAAGAACAACAGTCATGCTCCGGTAACCGTTGCTGCCCGGAGTCGGCCCATGGCTACGCGGGAACCTCGGTCGGAGTCGTCGATCGCTCTCGAACCACCTCATCCTCCGTCGTCCTCTGGCGACGCCTCCTCCGCAGTCGACGATCCAGCACCTTTACCTCCAAGGTCCAAACGGCCGAGGCCGAACGACCGGAATCGGCCGCTCAAAGATCGGCTTGCCAACACCGGTATTGACGATGCCATCATCGGTGGTGGCTCGGCTTACAGCAGTGGCCCGCCTGGTGCGCGACCGGGCGTCTGGAGCAAGCCGTCGACCTCGCGCCGGCCTGCCAAACGCGCTCGCAAGCTTGAGGCTGCTCTTGAGCCTCGCTCAAAGACAAGAGTCCCACTTCCCGACCCAACCCACGGGGACGGAGGTACTTGGGAGACGAGAAGGCGGATCCCAAAGGACGTCCACGACGGCGGCGTTGACAGCTGGCGTGCGGGCGTCGTCGCTGGGGCCGGCCTGATCGAGCAGCCGCCATCGCCGCCTGGTGGCGACGCCCCTGTCCCGGACGTCGCTGCCCTAAATCTCAACGTGCGTCCTGTCGCTGACCTTTTCACTCGGTGTGATGGGGATTGACGACATTGCTAACAACGGTTGGCTTTCTTCCCTAGCTCCTACGCCGCTGCACAACCATGTCGCTCTTTCAGCACGACATGTCGCGCAACCATCCTGACTGGCGACTCGTGCATGGCTTCATCGTCCGCGGCGCCAAATTTTCTCTCGTTCGTCGCTGCCTGCGCCTCTTCCAGCCCGTGCTCTCGTTCATCGTGCTGATGACAGGTTATGTTCATCACAGCGACACTGCCAGGCGACGAAGGTTCTGCGATTATGCGACGTCCTCTCGTCTGTCGTGCTGCACGTCGACGCCTACTTGCCGAGTGGGCTGCTGAAGAACCCCTCGCTACGCGAAGAGGCGGCCCGACTGCGCAAAACCCTTGACGGGTCAAAGCCCGAACAGGTTGAATCGCCTGTTGAAACCTCGATGGACATCACGGTACCGATCAACGTCGATATTCCGATCGCGGTTGCGGACATCGCTCGCCCAGGAGCCAACGTGATAGAGGCCGCTCTTCCCCCTCTCAGCGCTACAGAAGCGCCAATCTCGCCCCCACTGCCCGGTGAGACGACACTCGGCGAGGGGCCTGTCGTTCCAGCAGAGGTTGTGGCCGACAACGCGGTAAAAAACGAGCAGTGTCCGCTAGCTGCGCCGGCTGCCCGAGCAACCTCTCCCGCTCCGATCCCCCCCTCTGTCACCACCGCGGCCGTCGACAATTCACCGCTATTGGCTGTAGTTCCGGCCGTCGAGGGTGACGTCGTCCGGACGCCAGCCCAGTCAGTTGCCGTTGTCGGCAGGGCGCCGATGGCTCTTCCGAATATCGCTGCTCTGCGCGACGTCTTTTACGACGGCGACTCTGATCTGACGTCAGTCGCATCGGAGGATGAGGACGAACACAGCGCTGGCGAGGAGGAGGAGGAAGAAGAATTTATCAACTCGCGGCCAGCGACGCCCGCTCCGCCTACCCTCGCTCAGACAGTGCCCTCGAGCCCACTCTCCGTGGCTCCTATGACGGCCCCGCTCACGCTCGCTCCTCCTCCGGCCGCGATCGCTGCCGCCGCGATCAAGACAATCACGCCTTTCCGGCGGGCGACCCGATCTTCGGCGCTTCTCAACCTCGCGCTCTACTCGTCCGCCTCTAAGGCGGAGAACGAGGCCGCAGCTCTCACAAGCCCGAGCCAAGCTTCGTCGATTTCAGTCGCGACGCCGCCCGACGGGCAGCTAGTCCGAACACTATTGCTTCACGGCAAGACCGATGACGCTCCGACCCCCCGCCGATCGACTCGGCGCGTCTCAAGTGGTCTCAAACTGGCAGCTTCAACGACGTCAAACATGGCACTGCGAGTACCACCTGTCGCTGCATCTGCGCTCCCATCCCCGGTCACTACCCTTGCGCCGGCCAAGACCGTTGCGCCTGAGGTTGCACAGCCGCCCGCCTCCGGCCCGCCTGCCCTTGTCCCTGAGCTCTCTGTCCTGCCTCTCGCCAAGGACTTCGTCACCCGTCACTCGCCGCGACGAACGTCGGCTGCCGCCTCGCGCTCGCTGCCGCCCTCACCACCCCCGTCTGTCGAGGACGAGGAAGCGGCCGACCTCGGCGCCGCTTTCGAGCGGACAATCGGCCGGGGCGGTGAGGTAGTTTATCTGCTCTCGCGCCGTTTGCGCGAAGGCACAGCAGTCAGCGCCTGTACCATCTAGACGCTTCGGTCCGATATCTACGCTGCTTGCTTCACTACATTCACTCTTATTGTCGAGAGAGCTGCACGTGCATTTTGACATCGAAGACGCGAAGCCGCAGACGCGCATGATGACATTAGAAGGCGACGTCTTGCAGGGGAAGATGGACATGGCAGATCAAGATTGAAGCGCACTTCGACCGGTGGTGTCGCGGACGGCGACACTCAGAAAGGCATCTCCTTACCGGTCTCGTCCCAGAACAAGCCCGACGTCTTGACCGTGAGGAGATTGTCAGTGATGTGAAGAATGCCATTGACGCTCTCGTCCGGGTCGATCATCGGGATAGCGGACGTCGACTCGTCCATGCTGCTCGTCATCTAGAGCGCCGGGATGAGGTGCGCGGTCAGGTCGAGCCCAGCAAAAACAAGCTGCCAGAGAAAAGGGCACTCACGTCGGTTCGCACGATCCCGGGGTGTTTCTGGAAGAAGAGTCAGAGTGCTGGTCAGCACTCGAGTGGGGCCATGCGATGCAGCGCATCGACAGCGCAGGGACTGACGATGGCCACGGCCCAGCCGCCCTCGCGCGGATACTCTTCTCCGGCAGCGAGCGCGTAAGCGGCCTTCCGTGCCCACATGTTGATCGCCGCCTTGGACGCAGAGTACCCGGCGACCAGGGCCTTGAAGCCGTCGGGTAAGTACTGCAGGATGCCGGCGGATCCAAGCGCTGACGATATGATGACAATCTTGGCCGGCCCTCTCTTGGGGCTGCTCTGAAGCAGAGAGAGTAAGGCGAGCATCGTGAGGGCGGCGCCGATGTAGTTGGCATTCATATCGGCGTGTAGAATAGCCGATGTCGACTGCAGGACGCTTTGGCCACCCGCGCTGCTGACGCCGGCAACGGACAGTAGGATGTCAATCGAGCTGGCGTTGGCCTGGACGAACGAAATCTTGCGCGTCGCCTCGACAGCGGCCTATAGTATACAGGAAAACAACGAGCAAAATTCAGCGAGACGCTCGTGGTCGACATCCGTGCGGAAGAGATCGAGTTCGCACGGCGATCGAGGCCTCGTCCGTTACGTCAAGCACCACCGTCTCAATCCTGCCCTCGCTTTGAGCGACAAGCGCCTGGAGATTCTTGGATGCCGACGGGTTGCGAGCCGCTGCGATTACAAAGGCACCGGGCCGAAGCGAAAGCTGCCGAACGGTCTCAAGCCCGATGCCGCTGAATGAAGGAGAGAGCAGAGCTTTGTGGTCAGCCCAAGCCCTGCGCTTCAATAGCCAGGAAGAGAACCTACCGCGAGGCTCCGGCGACGAAGTATACGGTTGAGCTCATGATCGAAGATTGGCGAAGGGGCGTGCTTTGGGCTCAGTGGGGCATTGGCGAAGGGGCGTGCTTTGGGCTCAGTGGGGCGTGCGACAGGGGAGGGTCTGGGCGACGAGCGGACGGGCTGAAGGTGGTGAACAGATCAAGAGGTCTGGGCAAGGCAGGTCAGTATCTTTATACGACTGGTCCGGCTTTGGGAGCCGAACCTGCGCGATGTGCGAACCCGGTGCTGAGCAACCAGGTCGACGACGCGTCGCGTCGCCCTGCGTTCGGCCGCAGCTCGGACCTTTGACCGAGCTCGGTCAGCAAGAATCGGCCTGGCTATTTCTACAACGGACGCCTTGCCGACGGTAGCCGAGCCAGCGAGGGTCAGCGAGGCAAGCGGTTTGCAAGAAGGCCTCCGGATCCGGAGCGGCGTCCACGGCACGAGAGTGTGTGCGCCCGGCGGGCCAGGCCGACCGTTACTCGCGGATGCAAGTCGCCGCCCGCCCTGTAGCGCGCTCTCGCCCCGCCTCGGCCTGGAACTCTCGCCAACCTCATCTTCAGCCCCCTGCCATCCCATCCGCCTAGCCCTTCCTTCGAAAGCGCAAAGACCGGCTCGAGCAACATTAGCATGGCATCCACCAAGGTCAGTGAGGTCTCCGGCAGCGCTTGAACCTGCAGGAGGAGCGAGCGGCTCTGACACTCTTCGGGATCTCTCCTCGCCGACGCCCGGCGTCTTCCCTTGCCTTCCCTCTCGTCTATGCGCGCGCCTGCTCAATCCTCTTCGCCTCGACTCGTCGCTTGGTCCTGCCGTACGCTCGCCTATACTCTGCCGTCCCCTTCGCTGCTGTGCGCATGCAGGCAACTTTCCTCAAGGAGTACAAGCTCGTCGTCGTCGGAGGCGGAGGTGCGTCCCAGTCCCTTGTCTGGCTTTCGTCCAGATGAGCTCAGGCGCTCCGGTCCAACTACCTGGCTGACATCCAGCGTTCGCTTTTCTCGGCCATCAGGTGTTGGCAAGAGTGCCCTGAGTGCGTCTGCGTGCTATCAGCAAGCTTCTCGCAGCCCTTTAGATGCCAGAATGACCGTACTGACTACGGTCATGCCTGACCCCGGACCCCTTTTCGACGCACGACCCTCGCCCTCCGACCTTGCCAATCTTGTCCCTCTTACCACTCCGTTCCTGTTCGCTTGCGTTCTTTGATCCACGCCCAATCTGTCGGAACTCGAAACCTGTCCTTGCGTCCTCCGCAACCCTCTGCGCGCCGCTGCTGTGACTCGTTGTCGCTTCCGGCACCCGGTTCGCCCAACCCACAGCGATCCAATTCATCCAGTCGCATTTCGTCGATGAGTACGATCCTACGATCGAGGACTCGTATCGTAAGCAGACGACGATCGACGGCGAGATTGCGCTGCTCGACGTTCTCGACACGGCTGGTCAGGAGGAGTACGGGTGCGTCGGCACCGCCCCCCTTCAACCCATCACAGGGGGCGCCGCTCTTGACACTAATCTTCCCTTTACAACCTCCACCAGTGCTATGCGGGAACAGTGCGCGCGCCTCTCTTCGTCTCATGTCGCGCCAACCTCCGTTGATTGACCCCCCAATTGCGCCTTTATAAGATACATGCGGACCGGCCAGGGTTTCATGCTCGTTTACAGCATAACTTCGCGCAACTCCTTCGAGGAAATTCGCCAGTTCCACGCCCAGATTCTCCGTGTTAAGGACAAGGACCGTTTTCCGGGTGAGTCTTTTGGATGATGATTGCAGGCTCGCGCATCCGCTCCGACGCTGACCTGGCGCTCCTTCCGCCGTTGCAGTGATTCTCGTCGCAAACAAGTGCGACCTCGAGTACGAGCGGACGGTCAACACGTTTGGTGCGTCACCTGAAAGACCGTATATATCTAAGGTCGCTGACGACTTGATGCCGTCCTGCTCTCGCTCGAACAGAGGGCCGGCAAATGGCGCAGGAGTTCGGCACGACGTGCATGGAGACGTCGGCGAAACAGCGGATTAATGTTGATGAGGCCTTTGCTGAGCTCGTGCGCAACATCCGCCGGTACACCGACGTGAGTCTCACTCGGCCTGGTTCGACCTCTTCCCATAGCTCCTGACCCTCTCTCTTCTTGACGCTCGAGCAGGAGTCGTCAGCGAAGCCTGTCGGCGGGAAGGACAATGCGGCGGCGGCGAGCTCGGGCGGAGGCGGCGGCCACGTTCCCCTGAAGCAGGACTCGCACGGCGGAGGCTGCTGCGGCGGCTGTGTCATCCTTTAGAATGGAGCACCTCGACGCCAATCGTTTCTCTCTGTTTCTCTCTCTTTCTCACTCTCACCTCGCATACCCCGTGGCTTCTCCATCTTTCCGCTGCCTCCTTTCTCGTTCGCTCACCGTGCCCTACGCTGCCTTGTAGACTCGTCTGCCGCCCAGAGCGTGCATCGTCCAGCCATACCCTAGCCCCACGGCCGGATCCCATCCCTCCTTCTCCTTATGTCGTCTTCCTCCCGAGCGGACAGGCGCTGTCTTCGTCCTTCGTCTCGTCGAGTCGGACCACCCACGACCTTTCTTTCCTCTGCACCTGCTCCTTCCGCTGCATCGCCGTTGAGGCCCTGTACGGCCTCAATCATAAACCTACCCCTCTTCGTCGTACTTATCGCCTGCCTCCTCAGCTCAGACCGCTAATGCATGCTACGTTCGTGAAGACGGGTCATGTGGAGAAAAGCGTAAGAAACGTGGGCCGAGTGAAGAGGGCGTTACAACCGGGGCAGAGGACGAGCGGAAAGCCAGGCTGCGGGAGTGCTCGGCAGGGACTTGGGCATACAACGAGAGCGAGTGCGGAGCGGGCGCTCAGGGTCCGCGAGGTGCGTTCGGGCCAGAGTCTCTGCGGCGCCCCTCATCCTCCTCGTCCTCCGCCTCCTCAACGGCAGGCGGAGGGGTCACGCCGTACGTTTCCATCGCACTGAGTTTTGCGAGAGCTGCCTTGCGCTTGCGCTCGCGCTTGGCGCCGATCGGATCAGACGAGAGACCGGTCACTTTGACGACGCCTTTCTCGATGCCCTTGACGACGTTCATCGCGAGGTCGGGCGAGCCGACGAAGTAGCTGCGGGAACGAAATATCTCAGCGGCAGGAAACGCCAATAAAGCGTCTGATGAGCGGTACGCACCCAGCCATGAAGGCGGCGACGTAGAGCGGACGCTGGCCGAAGTACTCGTCGCGCTTAAAGCCGGCAACCTGTGGAAGATCGTGGATCGGGGCGTCAGAAAGCTGCGCGCGGCTGCAGCTGGACGTCGTGGGGAGGAAAAGGGGGTAAGGGGGACGGTGTGGAGCTGACTTACCGACTCGGTTGGTCCACCGATCGAGCCGACGACCTTCTTCTCGCGAGGCTTGACCTTGAATTTGGGCCGGTTGGGGTCGAGCTTGAAGGATGTCCCCGACATTGACTCGGCTCGGCTAGTGGTCCGCGAGAGCGGGATGTCGGTCGAGGCGATGGAGGGCGCGCCGGCGTGCAGCGAGGGAGGAGGCGTGATGGCCGTCGTGTCGGCGTTCAGAGTAGCCATGTCGTGCGCGCGAAAGGAGGCGAAAGGTGAGATATGAGGCGTTGGTTGCTGGATTTGGCTTGTAAGATGAGTTGAAGAGGTCAGGCGAAGCTCTCGGTGACCTGTCTATAAGAACGGCGCAAGCGATGGGGACCATGCTGCTCCCTTCCTGGCCGCCCACCGAGCTGGCCGAGGTTGGCTCTAGCTCCGGTCACCGACGACATCAAAGGGCGACGTCGTGGCACCTCCAGCCCTGCTGATACGGCCCGGTTGACGACGGCCAACGCCGTGGCCCCAGACCACGAAGTCCGAGCGGCTCGTCTCAAAGGCGAGCGGTGCTTACCTTCTGGCTGTCTGGCTCGAATATCGTGGTCGTCAGCTGGAGGTCAGCAGTCATTCCCGCCTGTCGGGTCGGGCCTGCGGGGAACGCCAGACGATGGGCCTTGTCGAACCGCGTGGTCCTGCGCCGTCGAAGGGGAGCGCGTGGTGCTGGACTAGGCGATCGAGCTCGCCATCTTGCTCTTGCACTCTCGCCCTCGTCCCTCGAGCTTCAATGTCGGACGCGATGATGGCACCGTCGCGTCACAAGGAGGACCGAATCTCAACTGAACCAGCTCGCTGAGTTGATGGTGTTCCTCCGACTTCCTCCGCACCTCGTTCTCCTACTCGTTCATGCGGCCAGCTCGATCGCCCTCTCGCAACCGACGCCCGGAAGTGGCTACTCGGCTGTCGACCCCTTCCGCGCGCTCGGCGGCGAGCGATACAACTGCTGGACGTGCGGAAGCTCGATCGACGCCGCTGCTGCTCGCTGCAAGGACGTCTGCCTGCCGGACGAGCGTGAAAATGAGACATATGCGTCTTTGTATGAGCTCGGTGATGGCAAGGCATACGATCCAACCGCCGCTGAGATGGCGAGGCGAGGCCGCTTAAGGCCAGATTCAGCAGCACCTCCTGAGACCTCTCCGAGCCATGCGCCCTGGCCAGACATCGGCGGGCAGCTGTCGGAGAGCATAGCAGACTCGCAGGCCTCAATAACGGGCTTGACACGAGTCTCGTCGTCACCAAGCTCCGATACCATCACCCAAGCCGCAGCATCGGCCCGACCCGACGAACCATTCCTTTCCTTCGAAGACTGGAAGGCTCTGCAGCTCGCAGCCGGCTCACACGACAGTGGATCGCTTTCTCGGGTGCCTAGTCCATCACCTCTCGCCGACGAAGGTCTGCACGAGGCCTTTGGCGCCCCCGCGAACTCAGCCGGCTTCAGGGCAGACTCCGACACGCCCACTGCAGACCGACTCCAGCCCATTGCCCCGGCAGTGTTGGTCAGCGATGTCGCAAGACCCGGCTCAGGCTCTGAGCGTCCAGGGTCGTCGTCGCCGCCGCCTCTGCCCTCGGTCCGCTCGCCATCGCGGCGCTTCAACTACGCCTCGCTCGATTGCAGCGCCCGCGTCCACTACTCGTCGCCGCAGACTCGCTCGCCGTCAGCGCTTCTGCACAAGTCTAAGGATCGCTACATGCTGACGCCTTGCAGCGCGGCGAGTCACTACGTCGTCATCGAGCTCTGCGACGAAATCCGGATCGACACGCTCGAGATCGGTAACTTCGAATTTTTCTCGTCTGTCGTCCGCGATGTCAGGGTACGGGCCGGAGACAGCGAGGGCGATGGCCGCGAGGCCGACTACGCTGGCTGGAAAGAGCTTGGCACGTTTCGGCTTGCCAACTTGCGCGGCGTCCAGCCGTTCAAATTCGACCCGCCGACCGGCTTCCACCGCTACCTCCGACTCGACTTTGTAGGACACTACGGCAAAGAGTATTACTGCCCCGTCTCGCTCGTCCGCGTCTACGGCATGAACCAGATGGAGGCTTATCGCTTTGAAGTGAATCGCGAGTCCCAAGCGGCAGCGAGTCTTGCGGCGGCTGCCCTCGCTGGTGCGTCTGAACTCAAAAACGACGAGACGGACCGGATCGCCGCCTCCGAACGAGTGCTGGCACCTCTCGTCCAAGAAGACGAGCGACGGTCAATTGACTTGACAGAGCGAACCAGCGCTACGCAGGCCTCGGCGGGCGGAGTGACAGTCTCTCCGCGGGACGGAGCTCAGGAGACTTCTGTCCCTATTCCCTCGCCGACACCCGCCGTCGATGCACCTTACAGCAGTCCGACGGTCAGATCGGAATCCTACATGGCTGCCATCAACTCCACCAGAGAGCAAACCGTGCCGACCGCGCAGCCCCTGGCCGCCTCTGCGACTCCATCGAACTCGAGCACGTCCGCTTCGGCCACCTCGTCAAGCATTTGCTCAGACGGATTAGATGCGGAGCAGGCGGTCAATAACGGAAAAGCCGAACCATCCCTCTCCAAAGCAGCGCAGCCGCACACAGTATTAAAAGCGTCGTCGTCTGCAACTCCTCCCTCATCGGACGTCCGTATCAGCAGCTCAAGCTCCGCCATCGCCTTCAGCGGCCCGGTCTCACAATCCTCACCACATGCGCCGCCGCCGCCACCGCCACCGCGTGTACCTGCGTCTTCGGCCTCCACCACCGCCGCCCAGCAGCGACCGCCACCTCATCCTCCGCTGAATTTCCGGCCGCCTCAGCCGCAGCCTTCGCCTTCCGACTCGGGTGAGTCAATTTATTCGTCGATCGTCCGCCGGCTGGCATACCTCGAGACGACGACCTCGCTCGCGACAAACTACGTCGAGGCGCAGAGCAAGATGGTTCGCGATGCTTTGCAGAAGCTCGAGGCCGACCTCGCGACGTGGAAGGCCGGCATCGAGAGTGTTGAGAAGACTCGTTGGGCGGGCGGCCTTGAGGGCGTTGTGAGTGCAGTTTCCCTTGCAGACCCGGTAAAGCTCTTTCGCTGACGAGAATGCCGTTGTTGTCCTCACTCAAGCGTGCTCAACAAGAGCGTATGCTTCGCTCAACAACACGCGGATGGGACGCGCAGCGGCGGGAGATGGAGCGAGAGCGGCGCGAGCTTTCCCACCGACTCGCGCTGCTGAGCGCTGAGATCACTTTGCATCGTTGGCTTCTCGGCGGCTCCCTGTTACTTTTGGTGCGTTTCTGACGCTCAGGTCTCCTCCTGGCATGACTGGCTGACCAGGCAATGTCTGTTCACTCGCCGTCCTCGCAGCTCGTTCTTCTCGCCTGCTTTTTCGCTCTACGTCTCGGTTCGGTTGAGATAGTCCCTGTGCCTGAAGTCGTTGCTCGGGCTACGCAGAAGGTCAAGGAAAAGAACCGGCGCAGCACGGGCGATATCCAGGACCTCGTTCGAAGGCGCGCTGGTACGCGTCTGTCCACCTTTTCTTCCGCCAGTGCACGTGCTTATACTCCGTTCCATCCAGCATCGCCCTTGCCTCGCGGCACACCTCGCCCAGCGTCGCCGACGCCTGCTCTCGATTACGTCAACACACCGCCCAGTCTCATCCGACCCCGAGTCCGTCATCACTCAAACACGCCGACAAAGCGGTCATTCTCGCTCGTGCCCGCTCCCGACGGCCCTGCCGGTCACAACCTCGCCGGTCGCTCGATTGAGGCCTCGGGTCGGCCGAAATCGATCCTTGGTCTGAGCGGTGGCAGTCATCGTAAGGCTGCTCGGGAGGCGCACATCCACACCCTCCCTCATGCGCGCTCACAGAACAGTGGTATCATCCCGGGGCACACCAAACGACGGTCGATGAACTCGTCACTCGTCCCCGGTGACTTGACGCCTAAGCGGCGCTTCGGCGCGCTCGCCAGCCACATCAACGTCGGCCTCGGCTTTGATCGTCTTGACCGCGACGGCCAGTCGTCTTCGGGCGATGAAGACGGTGCCAAGGCCGTCTTTGATGGATCCTGGACGCCGGCGACCACGACGGACGACGAGAGTGACGGCGGCGAAGCTTTCGCGTTTCCGACATCCCAAGCGGACGTCCGCGCGCTTCAGGACGGAAAGGTCCCAGTTGTCGGGTCGGTCATAACGTCTGCCGCAGGCTAAAAGAGGCTTCGACGATCGATGTTGCCGAAGGGGTTGCGGGTGCACGCTCTGCTTAAAGAGGGCGGCTATGTGGGTCATGGATTCATGTGTGCCTCCGTTCGAAGCGTTGCGCCTGGTCAGCTCCCTCTGACATGCTCCGGCACCCTCCGGCAATTTGGTCGGTTAACGGCTGCGTCGCAAGCCTCCGCCTTTTGTTTGCTGCCCCGCCGAGCCGTAGATCTCGCGCAGATCGTCCCGGTTGTCGGCCATCGGTGGCTTTCGGCCGGCTCCGCAACCGATCAGATCAAGAGATTGCTGCTCGGCCGACGCCAAGGCCCGCCCCTTCCCGTGCAACCGACCAAACTCACGTCTGCCGCAGCGCCTGCCCCGCACATGATCCGCCATTTGCGGATGGCCCCGCACCTGTATTCAGCAGGATAAAAAGGCGGGCCGTTATCAGATCCGGTCTGCGTCCTTCAGAGTACATTCCCCTCCCATCACCCTTCCCTGAATCCACGACCCCTTGTGATCTGTTGCTCATCTTCCTGCACAATGCTCATCTCTATCCTCGCCTCCCTCGCCCTTGTTGTCTCTGTCCCAACCTCGGCCGTTCGAATTGAGAAGCGTGTCCAGCCGTCAGCGTCCTACGCTATCGGTGCGGCATCTTTCTGCAAGGGGTTTGATAGAACGAGAAACTGACACTAGCGTGATCTTGGTCATTCGTAGCCGGCCTACGCAGCCCCGTGCGTGTTCTTCTACGCCCACTCTGCCTTCACTCTGGCCACTAATCTCTGCCAGCTCCCCGACTCTCATTCCAGAAAGCCCGCGGGTGGGCCAACGAGACGGCGACCGTGTCGCCGTGCGGTGGCTTTGACGTCGGCGCTCGGACCGAGTTCCCCCTCACAGGTGGCAAGATCTCAATGCTGCTCACCGAGGAGGCGTATCTGCTTGAACTCGGCTTTTCCAATTTGTCCAACCCAACCAGCCAGGACGACTTCCGGCCTCTCATGAACACCCTCTCGGGCGGCGATCAGATCGGCCACCTCTGCCAAGATGGTGCGTCTCTGCCTCTCTCAGTGCCATCTCGTCCTGGACTGACCTAGATTCGCTACACTCATTAGGCCCCGACATGTCCGACTTCGGGCTCTCTGTCGGTCAGGAGATTACGCTTCAACTGGAGTACAAGGGCGGCGAGATGGGCGGCACGACCTTCTTCCAAGTGAGGGAATCTGTTTCGACCGAACAACTTCCGTTCATTGATTAATTGTCCCCTGTCTTTAGTGTGCCGACATTGTCCTCGTCGCGCCGACCCCAGAGAACACGAACGTCACCTGCTTCAGCGCTACCGTCTCTGCCTCATCGGTTGAAGATGAAGCTAGCTCATATCACGGCAGCTCCGCCTCCGATTCCTCTTCCTCCTCAAGCACATCTGCCTCGTCCACCAGCGGACTCTCGAACGCTGCCTCTGGCGGTATCGGAGGTACGCCATGCTCTCCCTGATGTTCGATATCACGGTTGCTGACATAAGCACTGGATCCGCAGCCGGCGTCACGGTGGCCATCTTCCTTCTGGTTTTGCTCGCCCTCTGGCTGACCGGGGTCATCGCGATCCCAGGCCGCATGCAGCAGCAGACGTCAACCGTTAGCAACGTCCTCCCTGGCCCGGGACCGGTCAAGACGTTCGGATCTGACACAAGCTCGCTCGGCTCAAGCAACCACCCTTCGGGTGGCGAAAAGCGCTTTTAAGCACTGAGTCTCATGAGGCGCTTACTTTCTATACTCGCTTCAACCCCTCCTCTGAAACCTCTCATCGACCGCTAAGCCCACGATCATCAATTTCTCCTCCTTTTCCTAGTCCCTGTCAGGCATAAGATTTAAAGCACGAATTTCGAAGTCAAGCTCTCCCTGCCAAAACGCCCTCAGGGGCAGACATTGACATCATCGCACCCCTGTTGTCACAGTGATTCGCGATAACACTCCTTTGTTTGACGATATAGGAACTTTCGCGAGCAAAAAGCTCACATCAATGTTGCGGGCGAACACATGAGGAGGGCGCGGGTGGTCGGATCAAAACGCTGCCAATCGGTGAAGAGGGATTTAAGAGTGAGCAGGTTCGACCGAGTGCCCGCGCAAGCGATACGAGTGCGAGCTCAATGGCGCTCACGAGACGTCGACATCCAGACGTTAGCAGACGAAGCTGCGTTCCTTGCGACTGGGAGGGTTGGGTACCCTGCCAGCCTCCCGGGCAAGTGATTTACCCCTGCAGAGTTGCACAATCGGCTGACCAGTCGCAGAGCCGAAGAAGGTCACGCATTTCTTTTTTGGTCCAGAAAGGGTCGCTGCGCTTGTATGCAGAGCTATCCGTGGTCAGTCAGCGGAGGATCAGCTCGAAAGAGGGCGAAAAGCGACGACCTGTCGTTCGGCGCAGCATCACTGCCGGCGAAGCTGCTCACTCTTCTCTTGCGACTCGTGTAACCGCTTGGCCTGCTAGACGCGAGCGAGATCAAACGCCGGGGCTGCTGTTGTACTCCTCCTCATTTGCCCGGCCGTTGTTGTTGGCGGTGGTCACGCTGCTGACGCGGGACAAGCCGGCCAAGGCGACGGGCGAGAACCCCGAGCAGACCCGGCCTCCCTCATAGCCGGCCTGCCGGCTGCCCTGCCTCATGCCTCATTCTCCCATCGACCGCCGCCTGTCAGCCCCAGCAGCCTCTCCTTCTCTCTCACTCACAACACCCATCTTAGCTTTCTTGCTCTTCATGCTATCACGCCGCCTGCTCAGCGTCAGCATGGTCTCGAAGCGCACGCTCCCGGCCCTAGGCCCGTCGAATGCCCAGGTACGGTCGGCTCGTCGTCCGGGCCGCTTCCTCCGAGAGGGCTGCAGGTGCTCATCACCCTTCTCGATCTACCCTGCCTACCTTTGCCGCAGCCCACAGCCTCCTCGTCTTCGCCAGCGAAACCCTCAATTCGCAAGACCTCGTCCAAGCCGCCGGCGCCCGAGCCTAAGTCGGATCCGTCGGCGCCGGCGATGCTCCGTTTCGAGCCTTACCTTCCCAACCTCCCTGTACCGCCGCTCTCGCACACGCTACCGCTCTATCTCTCAACGCTCTCGCCTCACCTGACGGCCGACGAGCTCGCTGCCTCGAAGCGGGCGGTCGACAAGTTTGCCGAGAGCGAGCTCGCCCAGGCACTCCAGAGCCGCCTCGAGCATCGCGCCAAAGCCGAGGGCCGTGACAGTTGGCTCGCCGAGTGGTGGGACGAAGTCGCCTACATGTCGTACCGGTGCGCGCCGACACACCAGGCATGTCTTCAGAGACGTCGCTGAAGCTTCTTCCTTTTTGCAGCGACCCGGTCGTCCCCTACGTCAACTACTTTTACACGCATAAGGGGACTGGCGGCCGAGGCAAGACGCAGACACGCCGCGCAGCAGAGCTGGTTCGGGCGACTGACGTTTTCCGTGACCTCGTCGAGTCGTGCGTCTGGCCGCTGTTTAGTCAACAGCGGAATCTGACTGACATGATGAAGGGGTTCTCTTGTCGAGCGCAGGAAACAACTCGAGCCGGAACGGGCTCGGACGACGCCGCTAGCAATGTCGTCCTACAAGAACCTGTGCGGTCCTGTTGCTTCAAGCGAGGCAAGCTCAGCACTGACATCGTCCACCTATGCTGCCGCTCAAGCTTCAATGCCTCGCGCATCCCCGTCATCCCTTCTGACCAGCCGAAGAAGTATCCGACGGCTGACGGCCAGAATGATCACATCATCGTCCTCCGCAAGAATCGGTACTTTGAGGTTCGCGTCGGCGGGCTCGGCGTCGACGAGATTGAGCGCCTACTGAACGAGATTGTCGCTGAAGTCGGTGATGACGCTGGCAAGGAGGAGATCGGTGTCCTGACGGCCGCAAACCGGGACGTCTGGACCAAGGTACGCCGTGCTTGCAAGCCCTCTGTCGATACGCGCGACTCATGCAACCACTCTTCCTCGCACGCAGGCCCGGGATCACCTGCTCGCTCTCTCTCCAACCAACAAGGCAACAATCGAGAAGATTGAGGCGGCGACGGTTGTCGTTGCGCTCGACGACTCTGAGCCGTTCACGGTTGAGGAGGATGCTGCGGGTGACAAGGAGCGCCGGCTCGTCGACCTCAGCTGGCGGCTCTGGGTCGGCGAGCAGGCGAGTAACCGCTGGTTCGACAAGCACCAGTGTGCGCGCTCGCCATCAAGCAATCCCGAGGCAGGTGCAGAAGGCTGACTACCTCAAGACCTCCCTTTGCAGACATCGTCACCCCCTCGGCCCACTCTGGCTTCAATGGCGAGCACTCAATGCTCGACGGCACACCGACGCTTCGGATGAACGAGTTTGTCCTCGCCTCTCTCGATAAGGGCCGAATCGAGCTTGAGCCGGTCAGCGTTAAGCCGCACGCGGCGCCCAAGGGCGGCAAGGCGCGCGAGCTCGAGTGGGTTGTCGACGACCAGGTTCGGAAGGACGTCGCCGGCGCGCGCGAGGCCCACATCAAGCTCATGAGCGACCACCAGATGGAGGCTCTGCACTTCACCGGTTATGGCAGTGCGTCTAGGGTATTGGTTTTCTGCTCCTGCTCAAGCTGCTGAACCAAGACTCATCACCTCAGAGGACCTCATCAAGAAGTTCAAGACGTCGCCCGACGCTTGGGCGCAAATGGTTAAGCACCTAGCATTCTACAAGATGGAGGGTCGGATGGGTGTCTGCTATGAGTCGGCCCAGACGCGCAAGTTCAAGCTCGGCCGGACCGAGGTCATTCGGAGCGCGAGTCAGGAGGCCAAGGACTGGATCCTGAGCATGCTTGACTCGTCTGTTGCAGTGCGTTGGCTGCGAGTGGGGGCCCCATCGCAGCGAAGCCTGCCGCTGATGCCCTCCATCTTCCTCCCTCGCGCGCAAAGCAGGACTCTCAGCGCGTCGAGCTCTTCCGCAAGGCCTGCGCTCGGCACCTGACGTACGCCGCGCTCGCGGCCGACGGCAAGGGCGTCGACCGGCACCTCTTTGGTCTCCGTATGCTCCTCAAGGAAGGCGAGACGAAGCCCGAAATCTTCACCGACCAGCCCTTTGCCAAGACGAGCTACTGGGAGATGAGCACGAGCAGCCTGCTTTCGGACTACCTCGACGGCTGGGGCTACGGCGAGGGTGCGTCCGCTTGGCCTCACCTATCCTGCAGATCCGCCCGCTGATGTCGCTTGTCTGCTGCCTATCAATCCCTCTACAGTCGTCGAGAACGGTTACGGACTCGCCTACTCGGTCGGCGTGCGTTGCCGTCTCCGCCTCCCTGATCGCTTGCTCTTTGATTCAGGCTGACATCAACTCCCTTTTACCGACATGCAGGACCACTTCCTCCGTTGGGTCATCACCTCGCGCAAGAACATGAAGGCGCGCGAGTACAAAGAGTGCCTTGCGTGGGCATGCGAGGAGGTCCGAGCCATGATGGAGCGGGCTGAGGGCGAGGCTCCTGCTGCCGGAAGCAAGGCCAAGCTCTGATCCGTTCACTCCCCCCTGCTCCCCCCCCCCCCCCCCCCCCCCCCCCCCCACCCCCCCCCCCCCCCCCCCCACGGGACGCACACCCCCCCCCCCCCCCCCCCCCACCTTCGCGCC